>SCLE01332222.1:0-35649 GCA_004367955.1 Bathochordaeus stygius | reverse complement strand
TGTGTCGTGCCTCTTTCATAGAAAACTCCTGATAATAGTCTATTAGAATTTTCTACTTTTAACTCAGCTTATTTTTCGGGAGGATTACAAAGCCAAGCTTTGAAAAGCTATTTTAGATCAATTCGACGAGTGTCTGAGCGTAGCGACAAATTTGTCTGGAACAACTTTGGAGCCGAAGGCGCCCGAAGGGTGAGATACATGGATGTCTCGAATCAATTTTCGTCGTATCTCAAATAGATTGAAAAGTGAGTCCCCCGCAGGGCCAGCATGGGCTGGCCTTTTGTTTGGTTCTGTTTATTTTGGCCACGCAAAATAAATGAACGCCCTCGCGGCAGCGGGATAAATAGAAGTAAAAGTCGATGGTAACTCGTCCTCGAATTACCATCGACAAAGTTAGATATTATCGACTTCGATAATGTGAGCAAACATATTGCAACTCACCACGGACTGTTCGTACGTAAGCTGAAACATGGACTGGTTTGTCAGGACTATAATTTATAGCCATAAGCAACCTCCTATATTCTTAGGTTAAAAAGAAGCTTTGACTTTGTTAGGTTTCTTGTGTACTTTTGAACTGTTATACTGAAGCCACATCTGAGACTACTTCTTCAGAATTAAGTCTAGTTGTTTCAGGACAGGGGATCCTACTCCCTTGTTCAACTTCAAATTACCTTTTCACTCCTTAATATCTATAAAATCCTTAATAAGGGAAACTAAACGATTTAACTCTTCAATTGTTAAATCGACAGGTAAGTTATTTATATTGATGATATGCCCGGCCTTTCTGATAGGGCATGGTAGATCGATAACTTCTGATTTAGCTGGGACTACTTCGATAGCTTGTTCTGGAATAAGAGCTATCTCAGTCATTTCCTCACCAAGCTTTTCATATCTAATATAATCTTTAAGAGCACTGTTAAACCGACTTTTATAAGTGTCTATTGTGCCATTAGAGACAGTAGATTTTTTGCTTTTAAATTCCGTGATCACTTCATCAATATTCACATCAAAGATGCTTATATTCTCGTATGAACTCCCAGTAAATATCCTACGTATGGCTGTTTTTCTAGTTCGTGCTGTATGAAATTTAATTGAATTAGAATCCGACAGTTTTTGTAAAAATAAAATAAGGTCTCTATAAGTATCCATCACTGCCCCCATATAAAATTAAACATATGACTTAGTATAACGCTAAATGCAATCTGGATCAATGATCATGGAAAAATAAACTCTTGATATATCTAAAGATCTTTGATCTTATTGATTTGTAAGGAAATATTTTGCTTTGCGCTGTGATAATGAATCATTATTGTAAGATCTATAAGTGTTTTTTGCTCACAATATGGATTTTAGATTGCTTTAAGAGTTGAACGTATGGATATAATACTATTTAGATTGATCCTTGCTGATCTTCTCAACAATCGCCGTCGTAGAACAATTCTCCACCAATCCCATCACCCGAACTTCCCCACCATAACCTTCAACAATCTCCCAACCCACCACACCTTTCTTATTGTAGTCGCCGCCTTTGACTATGATATCGGGTTGAACTTCTTTTAATAAAGCTTCTGGCGTATCACCTTCAAAACTGGTGACCCAATCAATTGACGATAATCCCGCCAGCACCGCCAATCGGCGATCAACCGAATTAATCGGTCGGCCTTGACCTTTGAGTTTGGTGACGGATTTATCCGAGTTAATGGCAAGGATTAAGCGATCACCTTGGGCACGGGCTTGTTCTAAATAACTGACATGACCAGCATGGAGAATATCGAAACAGCCATTGGTGAACACGACTTTTTCACCGCGTTTTTTGGCTTGTTGTACCGCTAATTTAAGTTGTTCGACGGTGACGACACCGGCAATACTATGATCGGTATTGTTATCACCTTGATGGCGTTGGTATTCGACTTTGAGTTCGGGCTCACTGACGGTGGCGGTGCCGAGTTTACTGACGACGATGCTGGCTGCAACATTGGCAAGGGTGACGGCTGTTTCAATATTTTCACCCGCTGCCAATACGGCGGCTAAGGTTGAAATGACGGTATCACCGGCACCGGTGACATCAGACACTTCTTTGGCAATGGCTGGCAAGTGGAGTGCAGCTTGATCTTGTCTAATTAATGACATGCCATTTTCACTACGCGTGACTAAGATAGCGTTGATATCAAGTTGTTTAATCAGTTGCTGTGCTTTGTCGATCAAGTCGGCTTCTGACAACACTTTGCCGACAATAGCTTCGAACTCCGTCATATTGGGCGTGATTAAGTCTGCGCCACGGTACTTCTCGAAATCAGTGCCTTTAGGATCGACTAAGACAGGAACACTGTGTTGCTTGGCTAAATTAATCCAATGCTGTGGTTCTGCTAATGTGCCTTTGTTGTAGTCTGATAATACTAAGATTTTGGATTCGGTTAACAGGGGCTCAATGACCGGTTTTAAGGCTTGCCATTCTTGTGTCTCAAATCTCTTCTCAAAGTCCATGCGAAGCAATTGCTGATGATTGCTGATCACCCGGCGCTTAATAATGGTGTTTCGGTTTTTGGCACGATGAAACGCACACTGAACCCCAACTGAATTAAGGCGCTGCTCTAAAGTATTTGCTGCGGCATCTTGTCCGGTAATGCCACTGATTTTACATGTTGCGCCGAGAGAGGCTATATTCATCGCGACATTCGCTGCGCCGCCGGGCAGGTCTTCGACCCGTTCGACATTGACCACGGGCACGGGGGCTTCGGGCGATATCCGACTCGCTTTACCATGGTAAAAACTATCTAACATCACGTCACCGATAACGAGTACTTGATGACCTTGTAGGTTTGGAAAAGATTGTTTCATAAGGGCTATTTGTTGCCTTTGAGCAAAGGTGTAAAGCGTTTATTGTGCTTGTAAAATATCATCAAGTCTATGCCAGACCGTTTCGGCACTGATCTCCGCCATACAAACTGGTTCGCGGTGAATGGCTCCTGGTTTGGGGCAGCTTCTTTTATAGCACGGTGCACAACTCAACTCACTCACCATATGACGTTGGTTATCGCCGATGGTGCCAATCAGTTGTGTGGCTGTGGAGCCATAGATAGTTTGGGCAGGTAAACCTGCCACGGCAGCAAGATGGGCTAGGCCGGTATCGCTGCACACGGCACCTTTGGCTTTGTGCGCTAGGGCAGCGATTTCATTTAACGATAGTCTGGGTAAGGCGTAGGCTTGGTCACTGACGCCTGCGATGTCTTTAGCACGTTGATATTCTTTCTCATTACCACACGGTAATAAGATGCTGTAGCCTTGTTCTGCTGCCTTTGTAACCAATTGTTGCCATGCCGATAAAGGCCATAACTTACTCAACCAACTGGCGTTATGGACAAAGATTAAATATTTTTCTGGTAAGTCGACGTCGAGTATTGGTAAATCATACTGTGAAAAGTCGGTGCCGTAATCGGGTGGCGAGTCAGGTAGTGGATAGTTCAATGCCTGCGACAAAATTTGTCTCATTCGGTCAATGGCATGTTGACGTTCTGGTATCTGGTAACGGTGTTTGTAGGCTTTATAGGCGAACTTCTCGCGGCAATAGCCCTTGTCTAAGCCATGAACGTCGCCATTGTATAACCAAGATACAGTGGCACTTTTGATATTGTTTTGTAAGTCAATAACGAGATCGTACTGACCTTGATTTAGCTGTTGCTTAAAATCACTGAATACGCCGGTTCGCCATGATTGGACAAAACTTTTCTTCCATTGGCGATGGGCGGTTGTAATAACATTTTTTACCGTAGGATGCCATAACGGTACGGATGAGAAGTTTTTATCGACGACCCAATCAAACTCAATACCCGGTAGTGCATTGGCTGCATCAGTCAATGCCGGCAAGGCGTGCATCAGATCGCCCATGGAGGTGAGTTTAATAATCAGGACACGCATGATGGTCTGCTATTAAGCTACATTCACAATCAAGGGTTGTTCTTGATGCTGGCGTAATATCTTCAAGAAATCATCAGGGTTCTTGATTTGGGTTAATTCCCCTTCACGCGGGAAATGTTTGTCTTGTAGACGTGATAACCAAAAGCGTAAAGCCGCCGCGCGTAAGACCAAATTCCAATGGCTTGTTTCGGCCACGGTTAATTCGCGTTGCCGGGTATAGGCTGCCATTAAAGCTTGATAGCGGTTGGCTTCTAATAAACCCGATTCATCTATGCACCAATCATTGACTGTAACAGCTAGGTCATAGAGTAAGTATTCATCACAGGCATAATAAAAATCAATAATGCCCTTTAAGTCATCACCCTCAAATAATGCATTGTCTCTGAATAAATCTGAATGCGTTAGGCCCGATGGTAATTTTAGCGTTGAATAATGCGACTGGAATACTAATTCCGCTGTCAGTAATTTAGCTGATCCAGCATCCAATTTAGGTAATAGCCGTTCAGCCGTATTTTGACGCCAGTCAGCCCCTCGTTCTGTCATGCGGCGCCCGGGGAACTGTTGGCTAGCGACATGCATTTTACCTAAGACTTCCCCGACCGCTTGGCATTGTGCGACGCTGGCGATATCACTGACGCCTCTACCTCCTAAACGGCCCACTAATGCTGCGGGCTTACCCGATAAGGTTTTGAGGTAACGACCTTGTTTATCGGATTTTGGATGTGCTGACGGAATGCCGTGCTGATAGAAAAACGTCATGACGTCAAGAAAGTATTCCATCTCTTCGAAATCATGCTGCTCGAATAAGGTCAATACAAATTGGCCCACCTCCGTCGTCACGAAGTAATTGGTATTTTCTATACCGTCACTGATACCTTCATAAGACACGAGATTTCCAACGGCGTAATCGCTTAACAGCGCCACTAATTCAGTGCGCTCAACTTCTGTATAGACTGACATAAATAATTTAGGCTCGGATTAATCTACCACTCGAGCAAGATCCAGTGTGGGATCAATAAGCCAGAATCGAGTTCGTGTTGTGTGGTCTCTAAGGAGCCATCACCATCGGTATCCATTAAGAAATAGGGTAAACCGATATGAGGCGTTATTTTAATCATATAGAGCTTGCCGGTTATGCGATATTCTTGAATAGTGCGGTCTTGTTTTTGAATGATATTAATGTCGGGTTCTATACTTTGGCCATCCCTTAGTGATTCAGGAATAACGGGCGACTTGAGGTAATCTGGCTCAGCCAAAACATTCGCTGACATTAATAATGCAACTGCGCATACAATAACGGACTTGTTAAACATAGTATTGCTCCCTATCATTTCGTATAAAGATAGCATTTTCATTACGATGATTAAAGCAAACTCTATTCACTCTAACTGACATTGAAGACACCGCCCTATGACACAATCTAGCCCTTTTATTCTTGTTGATGGTTCTTCTTATCTATACCGAGCCTATCATGCTATGCCTGAGCTCACTAATAGCAAAGGACAATCGACTGGTACGACGTATGGCGTGGTCAATATGTTGCGCAAATTATTGCGTGACTATCAGCCGAGTCATATCGCTGTTGTCTTTGATGCTAAGGGTAAAACCTTTCGAGATGACATGTTTCCTGAATATAAAGCCAATCGACCACCCATGCCAGATGATTTGCGCGAACAGATTGCGCCGATTCATGCCATCGTCAAGGCAATGGGATTACCGCTACTGATGGTCGATGGTGTTGAGGCTGATGATGTAATTGGTACTTTGGCGCAACAAGCGACTAAACAAGGGATTGAGACCGTCATATCAACTGGCGATAAAGATATGGCGCAGTTGGTTAACGAACATGTGACGTTGATCAATACAATGAGCAATACCATGACCGACGTGGCGGCAGTTCATGAAAAATATGGTATCGCGCCCAATCGCATTATTGATTATTTGGCATTGATGGGCGATAAAGTCGACAATATCCCTGGCGTACCGAGTGTCGGCCCTAAAACAGCGACTAAACTATTGCAGCAATACGATAGCTTAGATGGCGTGATTGCCCATGCTGATGAAGTGAAAGGTAAATTGGGGGAAAAACTACGAGACACAGCGCCAGAGCTACCGTTGTCTTATGAATTAGCGACCATCAAATTAGATGTTGATTTAGATGGCGACATGCCGACCAGCCTTGCTGCACAGGGTATACAGCATGACGCGCTATTAGCGTTATTCCAAGACATGGAGTTTAAGGCATGGACCGCTGAATTAGTGCGCCAAGACGGGCAGCCCGATACGCCTGTAGCAGCAACCGCCTCACCTGCTGTTGCGCCACCAGTAGACATTGAAAAAAATTACGAAACGATTCTGACCGACGATCGTTTGCAATATTGGCTCAAGGCCTTAAAAGCGGCACCGTTGTTTGCCTTTGATACCGAAACCACCAGCCTCAATTATTTAAATGCCCGCTTAGTAGGCCTCTCGTTTGCGATTGAAGTGGGCACCGCGGCTTACTTACCACTAGCCCATGATTATATTGGTGCGCCAAAGCAGCTTGATTTCGATACTGTTTTGAACTTATTCAAACCACTATTAGAAGATCCTAAGCAATATAAAGTCGGTCAAAACTTAAAGTATGACCGACATATTCTGCTCAACCATGGCATTGATTTACAAGGCCTTGAGCACGATACGATGCTCCAGTCTTATGTACTGGATAGTACTGCGAGCCGCCATGATATGGATTCATTAGCCGAAAAACACTTAAATCGGACCACGATTCATTTTGAGGATATTGCTGGTAAGGGCAAGAAACAACTGTCTTTTAATGACATTGATATTGCACAAGCCTCGCCTTATGCCGCTGAAGATGCTGATATCACATTGCAGCTTCATCAGACGCTATGGCCACAGATAGAGGCTATTCCGAGTTTACTCTCGATTTATCGGACACTTGAAATGCCGTTGTTGTCGGTCATTAATACCCTGGAACGCAATGGCGTTAATATTAATATTTGGATGTTGCAACAACAAAGCGATCACTTAGCGCACAAAATTAATGAAGCAGAACAACAAGCCTATGCCATCGCAGATGAAACGTTTAATTTAGGCTCACCAAAGCAACTTGGCACTATTTTATATGACAAGTTAGAACTGCCTATTTTGAAGAAAACGCCGAAAGGTCAGCCTTCAACGACTGAATCGGTGTTACAAGACTTAGCTGATGACGGTTATGAATTACCGCAGGTGATTATAGCTTACCGCAGTTTGAGTAAGCTAAAATCAACGTATACCGATCGTTTGCCTGAGCAAGTGAATAAATCAACCAGCCGCGTTCATACCTCTTATCATCAGGCGGTGACGGCGACAGGTCGTTTATCCTCATCTGATCCTAACTTACAAAATATTCCAATTCGCAGCGAAGAAGGTCGTAAGATTCGTGAAGCCTTTGTGGCACCGGAAGGTTATACCCTTCTGGCTGCAGATTATTCTCAAATTGAATTGCGAATCATGGCGCATTTGTCACAAGATACCAGATTGTTATCCGCTTTTGCTGCCGGAGAAGATATTCATCGCCATACCGCATCAGAAATCTTCAGCGTCAGTTTAGAGGATGTAAGTGATGAGCAACGTCGCAGCGCCAAGGCCATTAACTTTGGTTTAATTTACGGTATGTCTGCGCACGGCTTATCCAAACAACTTGGCATTGATCGTATCCAAGCGGCGGATTATATGAATGTCTATTTTGAGCGCTATCCCGGCGTAAAAGACTATATGAATACCACGCGTGATCAAGCAAAACAGGATGGTTATGTTGAGACCTTATTCGGCCGCCGACTGTATTTACCTGAAATTAATGCGAGTAATGGACTACGTCGTCAATATGCCGAGAGGACCGCGATTAATGCCCCAATGCAAGGGACGGCAGCCGATATTATTAAACGTGCGATGATTGATATTCAACACTGGTTAGCAACAGAAAAAACTGATCTTCGTATGATCATGCAAGTTCATGATGAATTGGTGTTTGAAGTCCCCACCGTGGAACTCGACAGGGCAAAAGAAACTATTGAAAACTATATGATGAAAGCGGCTAAGTTAGCTGTACCTCTTGAGGTTGGCATTGGCACTGGCCTTAATTGGGAAGTCGCACATTAGTCCTCCGATGATACTTCCGTCATGGAAACTGTGTTGCGTCCTTGTGCTTTCGCTTTATAAAGGTTGATATCTGCTGTTTCGATGAGATCATGAATCAATGCGTTACTATCTTGACCTTTATGGAGTTTTAATACTGGCAATCCCACAGCTTAATGTCACGTTGGTACTAACAGGTGAATGAGCATGTTCTATTGCTAAGCCTTCGACCGCTTTTCTATGCGATTCGGCCAAGCCCGCTGCATTTTCACACGCGTGTCTGGCAGCACAAGGGCGAACTATTCACCACCGTACCTTGCCGTTAAATCACCTGGACGCTTGATGGTATCCATCATCATCTCACTGACCACTTTTAAACAGTCGTCGCCAGCTTGATAACCATAATTATCATTATAGGGTTTGAAGTAATCAATATCCGAAATAATAAGGGACAGGGACGTTTCAGTCCTCATCGCGCGAGACATTTCTTTTTGTAATACATCATCAAAATGACTACGATTTGCTAGGCCTGTTAGCCCATCTCTGACAGACATTATTTTAAGCCGTCGATTGGCTTCATGTAGCTGTTGGCCCATTTTAGCAATGCGTTGCATTGCCAATAACTTTGCACTGAGTACGACGGCATCAATACCCCGTGCAATATCATCTGCACTCGACATACTTGAGAGGAAAATAGTGGGAATCCAATGATCATCATTGTCTGTCAGTTTACGGATTTCTAACGCGGCTTGAATGTCATCTTTGACCGGCATCGTCACACCCAGAATAACAAGATCTGGCTGTCTAGGGTAAAGGCATCCACAGCTTGTTGGCCGTTATCCACCACGACAACCTCGTGTCCTACATCTTCCACATAGGCTTTGACAGCATTTGGTTAGAGCGTGAATCCTCCGCTAATAATACTTCCATCCTGACACCCTTATTTATTCATTTTATTCTTGTATGGATGTAACTTTTTAACCTAGATCTGATGCAATTATTTATTTTTTGCTCGTGGGTGGGCTGCGTCATACACGCTGGCTAAATGTTGAAAATCAACATGTGTATAAACTTGCGTTGTTGAAATATCAGCATGACCTAGTAATTCTTGTACCGCCCTTAAATCGCCACTGGCTTCTAACATATGCGATGCAAAAGCATGTCTGAGCCGATGAGGGTGTACATGATCCGATATTCCTTGTTGCTTTCCCCAATAATGTAAACGTTGTTGAATCGAACGAACGCCCAATCGGCCACCTCGTTTTGATACAAAGAGCGCTATTTGATTAAACAAGCCGTGGTCATCTCGGCATTGTAACCAAATCTTGATGGCTGTAATCGCTTGTCCACCAACAGGCACTACTCTCTCTTTATCACCCTTACCGGTAACGTAAACCAGTTGATCTGCCAAATCAATATCACGCCAATTCAAGCTTGCCAGCTCTGCTAAACGAAGCCCTGATGAATAAAACAATTCCATTATGGCCCGATCACGACAGTTGATAAATGTCTCTTGATTCACATGATCAAGCAATCCGGAAACTTGATCTACGTCTAAAGTTGATGGCAATCGTTTTTGGGCTTTGGGCCCTTGTACCGCTTGGGCTGGATTTTCATTGGCTACGCCTTCACGTATAAGATAGCGAAAAAAGCTCCGTATCGAAGATAGGTGGCGTTGGATGGAACGGGCTGAAAGCTGTTCACGATTTAATTGAGCGATAAATTCACGAACATGCTTGGTTTTAAAGCTAGTCCAACGCTTTATCTCATTCCCTATCATAAAGTTAGCACAGCGCTTTAGGTCACGTTGATAATTAGAGACAGTATGCGCGGACATTCTCCGCTCCTGCTCTAAGTGCAGTATAAATTGTTGAACCTCTAGTGTTAGCTCATTTGCCATGCATTGCTTGGTAGTGTGTCCGAAGTAAACGCATCAAAACTTCACCCAAAAAAGCCAAATAATCTGTTGCCATATTAGCGTGAAAACGGTCTTGCTCATAACTTGCTATGGCGAGTAAACCACCACAAGGATCATGGCCTATCGGTAGACAGGCAATCGAAGCCACTTTGTCATGCGATTCTGGGAATAATACTGTCTTCTGGTCATTTGTTAAACGGCCACATACTGGCTCATACTTTTCGAGTAATTTGTCGAAGACTTTTAAACTATTGTCATCAATATGAAGCTGTGCAATATTTTCTTCATTAAGAGGCAAACTATGTTCTAATTCACCATAAAATAACCTTAATGCCACTTCATCAGCATTGAATTCCTGCTTCAATGTGATAAATAAATTGGGTAATAATCCTGTTAAATCACGTGTATCCATCAATTGTAGACACAGTTCATGGACTCTGCCTTGTAGCTCCATATTTTGACGTGCATTATCTATCAGCGTTTGTAACTGTTCTTGCAGCTGCCTATTTTTGGCATTCAACCTTGCTGTTTGCCGCTGTACCAAAGAAATTGTACCCTCAGGTGTCGAGGATAACGATAGAGCGTCTAACGTAGCGGGGTTTTGTACAAAGAAATCTGTGTGTGCAGCCAAGTAGGCGCTAATTTGTTCTGCTGTTATAGTTTGTTTATTGTCGCCCATGCGATTTCCCCATCAAAAACATGTGTTGCTGACCCCGTCATCCATACTGGCATCTGCGATCCTTGCCACACTATATCAAGTTCTCCCCCTGTTAGATGGACTTTCACTTCATTAGACAATAAACCACGTTGAATGCCACTGACAACTGCAGCACAGGCACCCGTCCCACATGCTTGCGTTTCCCCTACGCCGCGTTCGTACACACGTAGACGTATCTCGCCTTTATTGACGATTTGCATAAAACCAGCATTAACACGTTCTGGGAACTGATTATGATTTTCTATCATCGGGCCTAATCTTTGCACATTTGCTAACCTAATATCATCGACAATTAAAACGGCATGCGGGTTACCCATCGATAACACGCCAGCGGAGATTGTTTCCCCACTGTCCAATACCAAGGGATAGACTTCGGCCTGTTGCCCACTAGCGTCGAAAGGAATTTTTTCGCGGCTAAACTGTGGCTCACCCATATTGACGGTGACGATTTCACCCCCACTGTGTAACGATAGCTTAATAACCCCAGTGTTTGTTTCAACGACAATTTCTTGCTTATTGCTTAGCCCTTTGTCGAAAATAAAACGGGCAAAACAACGTGCGCCATTGCCACATTGGGTCACTTCTCCGCCATCGGCATTGAATATACGATATTTAAAGTCGACACCTTGTTGCGTCGGTGACTCAACTAATAGCATTTGGTCGCAACCAATGCCTCTTTGGCGATCGGCAATAAAACGACGTTGAGAACTTGTTAGCTCCGGACAAGGTTGGCTAATAGTATCAATGATGACAAAATCATTCCCTAAGCCATGCATTTTACTAAATGATAAGCCTGTGTTCATTATGGTAAGACCTGTTCACCCGTGTAGAGGGACTCAATACTTTCTCGTTGTCTAATACAATGCATTGCATCACCATCAATCATAACTTCAGCCGCTCTTGGCCGGGAGTTGTAATTCGAACTCATAGTAAAACCATAGGCGCCGCAGGATTTAATCGCCAGTAAGTCACCTTCCTCAATCGCCAATAAACGATCTTTACCTAAAAAGTCACCCGTTTCGCAAACTGGGCCAACAACGTCGTAATGTTGCTTCACTTTTGTCTCATCTAACTCAACCGGTACAATTTCCTGCCACGATTGGTATAGTGCGGGCCTTAATAAATCATTCATCGCGACATCAACGATGGCAAAGTGGCGGTCTTCTGTTGGCTTTAAATATTCGACTTGTGTCAGTAATACACCCGCATTACCGACTATCGCCCTACCAGGCTCCATTAAGACCTCTAGGTTTCTGCCTGCTAATAAACCCGTTAATGCCTGCGCGTATTCTGTTGGCGTTGGGGGAACTTCATCTTTGTAGGTAATTCCCAAGCCACCACCAATATCGAGATGATGCAAGTTAATATCTAATACTGCCAAGCGATCGATTAAAGCTAATACTCGTTTTAATGCATCAACAAAAGGTGTGACGGATATCAGTTGAGAACCTATATGGCAATCTACGCCTCTGATTTCAATATTCGGCATTTTTTTGGCCTGTTGATAGACATCTTCTGCCTCTTCAATCGCAATACCGAATTTATTCTCTTTCAACCCTGTCGAAATATAAGGATGTGTTTGTGCATCAACGTCAGGGTTAACTCGTATCGATATCGGCGCCATTAGGTCAAGTTCCGCAGCAACGTCATTAATACGTACTAATTCTGGAATCGATTCAACATTGAAGCAACGAATGTTTTTTTGTAGGGCATCGCTGATTTCCGCTGTCGTTTTGCCCACGCCAGAAAAAACCACTTTTTCTGCGCGCCCACCCGCCGCTAAAACACGCGCTAATTCTCCACCAGAAACAATATCAAAGCCCGAGTCTAACCGGGCCAACACATTTAAAACGGCCAGATTTGAATTCGCTTTGACGGCATAACATACGCAATGTGGTAATACTGAAAATGCATCATCAAAGGCTTTCCAATGACGTTCTATTGTTGCCCGTGAATACACGTAGGTTGGAGAGCCGTAATGTTGTGCAACATCAACTAAAGCAACCTCTTCAGCAAATAACCGATTTGCCTGATAGTGAAAATGGTCCATACCTTATCTATCCTGCATCCACTTGTTTAACCGTGTTCTCGGGTAGGTATAGATCGCCTTTTTGTCCACATGCGCAGACCAAACTCAATAGAAAAACCACTGCAGCCAATCGTATCATTTTATTTAATGTTTGCATTTCGTCTTGTCCTTGTCCTCAATTCGTTGTGCAGTATAGCGATTAATGATCTGATTCGCCATTCACGCAATACTAGAAATTCTTCTTTAACTTTTATACTATAAGCCTTTGATTTTATAAATTTCGTGTCTTTTACGGTGGCTATCCAATAATGGCAAACGCGACATCTGTTATATTAAGGGGTTTGGCACAACGTCTGGTTAATGACGGCTTACTTTCTGAAAAAGAAGCTGAGAACACACAACTTGCGGCTAAAAAAGCCGATTTGGCTTTTGTGAGTTATTTGGTTGGAAACAAAATTATATCTAGCCAGCATGTCGCCACCATTGCTTCTGAAGAGTTTGGTGTACCGCTCTTTGATCTTGAGACAATGAATATCGAATTGTCTGCGACCAAGTTAATTTCGGAAAAGCTGATTCGTCAACACAATGCCTTACCGCTTTACCAACGCGGGAAGCGCCTCTATGTCGCCGTTTCAGATCCCACCAATCTGCAGGGATTAGATGAGTTTCAATTTAATACAGGGTCTAATACCTACCCTGTTTTGGTTGAAGAACAGCAGCTCGCAGTAGCTATTGAAAAAGCCGTTGATAACAGCGATGAGCAGCTTGACGACTTTGATGATGCAGAACTTGATAATGTTGATTTAGGCCCAAATGACATCGAACCTAATAATGACAATGATGTTGATGCTAATGTTGCTGATACTCCCGTTGTCCGTTTTATTAACGGTATTTTAACAACTGCTATTAAGGCGGGGGCTTCCGATATCCATTTTGAACCCTATGAAAAAAAATACCGGGTTAGAACTCGCATCGATGGGATTTTGCATGAAAGTAAAACGGCACCGATTGCATTAGCTGGTCGTATTTCTGCCCGTATTAAAGTGTTATCTCGCCTTAATATTGCTGAACGCCGGCTGCCACAAGATGGTCGCATGCGTCTCAAATTATCCAAAACTAAGGCGATTGATTTTCGTGTTAATACTTGCCCCACCTTATTCGGTGAAAAGATTGTACTGCGTATTCTTGATCCAAGCAGTGCACAACTGGGTATAGATGCACTCGGTTACGAACCCGAACAAAAAAAAGTCTTCATGGATACCATGCATAATCCCTACGGCATGATTTTGGTTACTGGTCCAACAGGGAGTGGTAAAACCGTCTCTCTTTATACTGCGCTGAATATCCTCAACACCGATGACCGCAATATTTCTACTGCAGAAGATCCCGCTGAAATTACCTTAACGGGTATCAATCAGGTCAATGTTAATCCGACTGTTGGGTTGAATTTTTCTGATGCCTTGCGCGCTTTCTTACGCCAAGATCCTGATGTCATCATGGTCGGTGAGATTCGCGACTTGGAAACCGCTGAAATTGCCATTAAAGCAGCTCAAACAGGCCATATGGTGTTATCAACATTACATACTAACGACGCGCCCCAAACCTTGACACGTTTAGCGAATATGGGGGTTCCGCCCTTTAATATTGCGTCTGCTGTGTCATTGATTATTGCCCAACGTTTGGCACGACGACTATGCAATAACTGTAAAGCGCCTGAAAATATTCCTAAGGAAGCGCTCTTAGAGGAAGGTTACACACAACAACAGATTGAGGAAGGAGTCACAGTTTTTAAAGCCGTAGGCTGCGATAATTGTACGGGAGGTTATAAAGGGCGCCTCGGAGTATACCAAGTCATGCCGCTATCCGAAGCAATGGGGCGAATTATCATGGAAGGTGGTAATTCTATGCAACTTGGCGAGCAAGCCGTTGCTGAAGGTGTTGCTGATCTCAGACAGTCCGGCCTAAAAAAAGTAGCTAAAGGCTTAACCAGCCTCGAAGAAATCAACCGTGTCATCAAGGAGTAATGTGTGGCCACAGCAACAAGTAAGGCGCTCAAACCACGAGTTGTTCCGATTTTTCAATGGCAAGGGTTTAACCGTCAAGGTCGCCGTTTAAAAGGCGAACAGTCGGGTAGCAGTGCCAGTGCTGTTAGGGCGGACTTACGCCGTCAGGGGATTGCCCCAATCAAAGTCAAGAAAAAACCTAAAGACCTGTTTGCTCCTAGGAAGCCCGCGATTAAGCCTGCCGATATTGCGATTTTCAGCCGTATGATTGCGACGATGATGTCGTCTGGTGTGCCGTTGATGCAGTCTATGCAAATCATTGGTGAAGGACATGAAAATGCCAGTATGCAAGATATGATCTTATCAATTAAGGCCGATGTTGAATCAGGCACTAGCTTGACAGATTCTTTGGCTAAATTTCCACATCACTTTGATGATCTCTATGTCAGCCTCGTTAATGCAGGTGAACAGTCGGGTACCTTAGAAAGTTTACTCCACGAAATAGCCACCTATAAAGAAAAAACAGAGGCGCTAAAAGCTAAAGTTAAAAAGGCGATGGTCTACCCCACTTCTATTCTAGTCGTTGCTTTTGTTGTAACCACTATCTTGATGATTTTTGTAATTCCCCAATTTGAAACTTTATTTACTGGCTTTGGTGCTGATTTACCGGCTTTAACCAAGTTTGTTATTACCGTCTCCGCAGTGTTTCAAGAAAAATGGTGGCTGATTTTTGGCATCATCATTGCCAGTGTTGTCGGTATTAAGGAAGCTAAAAAACGTTCTCGAAAAGTACAACAATTTTTAGACCGGTTGCTTCTTAAAATGCCGGTTATTGGTGCAGTCATTGAAAAAGGAGCGATTGCCCGTTTTGCCCGTACCTTTTCAACGATGTTTAAAGCAGGTGTACCGATGGTTGAAGCTATGGTCTCTGTCGCAGGTGCGACGGGCAATATCGTATTTAGTGACGCGACGCATGTGATGAAAGATGATGTTGCCACTGGCACACAGTTAAATGTTGCAATGAAAAGTAGTGAGCTCTTCCCTAATATGCCCATCCAAATGGTCGCTATTGGCGAAGAATCCGGTGCATTGGACACTATGCTCTCTAAAGTGGCAGACTTTTATGAGGCTGAAGTCGACGATGTTGTTGATAATATGACCGCCTTAATAGAGCCTATGATTATGGCTCTCTTAGGAGGTCTCATCGGTACGCTTGTGATTGCCATGTACTTACCTATTTTCAAAATGGGGGGGGTAGTTTAATTTCGATATATTAACCACCCATAGAGCGACTATAATTTAAGTCCTCATAAGACTGGAGAAAGTGGACCTACCCTAACTTATAATCCGGTTCTTGAAAGTCTTAAAAATCTTTCCAAAGAGCACTTTTTTATTGAAGCTACTGAACAGCTTGCGCTTGCCGTTAACACACGCTGTGTAATGTTCACACAGTACCTGTTTCTAAACTCGAAACACTGTCTTTTTTCGATACTGACCAAATAAAAGATCCAGCGTGTCGTCGTACTCGATAAAGCATTAATCCATCCCTGGTTTAATTCCACTCCGTTTGACGACGACCATGATCACCAGACCTCCTCATCACCTCGCTACGCATCGGCGCTCAAGCGACTGACGGAGTGAGGATGTCATGACTACACTATTCTTCGCTACGCGACGTAAGATGCTGTCATGACCAACGTCTACTGGCGGCTCGCACGACTTACTCGCTATCGCATCGTTACACTTGTAGTGCCACTAACGACCAGATCTTGGATAATAAATAATTTTTCGAGGGTGTCGCCCGCTAATTGCTGTACTTTTGCTCGCAAACTTCATGCTTTTAAGTAACTTAATATGAAAGTAATATTATCCACTCCAATGTTGGAGGGCTTTGCTTAACACGCGGCCACCAGCCGTTACCGTTATCTCTAGATCTTGTTCACTCCCGCCGAAGCTAAAAATCTCTTTTATCAATTGGTCCATCGCGACATTACCATGGCGATAATTATTCAACTTTTCAGACCCAACGTCATCATTCTTCATTGCTAGCATAAAATGATTAACGCCGCTCACACCCGTCTCAGTAGGCGTATACAAGCGGAAATACATGGCGCTAATGTCGTTGCTATCGCTTCATTCTGGCCGTAATTAACGTAATACTGTCCAAGTAGCGGTTGATATGCCCAAAACCTCTCTGACATCTTGGTTGTTGCGACTTGAACGGCCAATTTTCTATTCAATTCAAATCCTTAAACTGAACAACATGCCGAAGTCTATCATCGATTCTGACTTTGTTGTTATTGTCTCCAACCCCTTTTTTAAACCAACTCTTTACTTGCTGTGGTGCTAAACCACCTAAGTGATCACTATCATAAACTCCTTTTTTTACCTGTGCCAGCATGTTCGAATTCACATCAGTGGCTAAAACCTTGACATCCCAATGCTGTAATTCAGGCATTTTTTCTAATATGCTGATGGCTAGGCTTGTAGGCCTCTTCACCACTTGAACACCCCGCTGACAAAACTCGGATTCGTCGTGATGGCATTAATTACGACACCTTGCTGTAACCAAATTACCCGCCTCAATCACATTACATAGGCCATTAAACCTAGATATATCAGTTAATTAAGAGTGTTTATGTAAGCCTCAAAAAACCATGCATTTTTGACATCCGTCAATACAATGCCTATTTTTTTAGACACAATTTGTCGTATCCGCTCAAACATCATGTCTGAGAAACCCGTTCTTGTGAGTCGCTCTGGCATCATCTTGCTAATTCGCCTGCTGTCATCAAGTTTTCAGCCTTGGATTTGTGAGCATTATTTTCTTACAACTCGGTCCAATCTTCATCATCGCTAGGCGGTGTTTTCTGTTGAGGATGCGATACTGTCTCGTCCTGCTCAGGACTGTCATTAACCGCTTTGGTCTCGGCCTCGGCTATTTGCTGTCCAATATCAAAGAAGGCAACGAGTTGCTGTAAACTCCGCCCTTTTTCATCTAAGAACTGGCTTGCAACCGCCGCTTGCTGAACCATTGATGCGTTTTGTTGTGTCATTTCATCCATCTGACTAATGGCTTTATTGACCTGTTCTATACCTTGCGTCTGTTCTGTTCCTGCCAGAGCAATTTGTGACACAATCTCCATCACATGTTTGGAGCCGGATACGATATCAGCAAGCGTTTGACCTGATTCGTTCACCAACATTGCGCCTTCTTTAACTTTTTCGCCACTTTCATTAATCAATCCTTTGATCTCTTTAGCTGCTGCGGCTGATCGCTGTGCAAGGTTACGGACTTCCGATGCCACGACGGCGAAACCGCGTCCTTGTTCTCCTGCTCTTGCTGCTTCAACAGCGGCATTTAATGCTAATAAGTTAGTCTGAAAGGCAATATCATCGATCACGTCGATTATATCAGCTACTTTCTTACTTGCTCCTCTAATTTCTACCATAGCCTCAATGGTGTTTTTAATCACTACCCCCCCTTTTTCTGCTTGTTCACGCGCATTGGTGGCTAATAGATTTGCTTGATTGGCATTGTCCGAATTTTGTCGCACAGTACTGGTCAACTCTTCCATACTTGATGCCGTTTCTTCTAGCGATGCTGCTTGCTGTTCAGTACGTGAGCTTAAATCGATATTACCTTCCGCAATTTCCGTCGCAGAAATACTAATCTTGGTTGATGTATTATGAATTTCTTTGACAATCTCAGCCATTTTATCGACGGTGTCGTTAATCCTGGCTTGTAATAATGCAAAATTACCCTGGTAATCACCTTCAAGCTTTTTAGTCAAATCCCCTTCTGACACCGCTTTCATGACAGTTGATGTTTGCGTTAAGACTTTTTCTACCGTGACTTGTAGTTTCTTTTGTTCGGTAATATTAGTTGCGTAACGAACGACTTTAAACGGTTTGCCATTTAAGTCTAAAATAGCATTATAAGAAGCTTGTAGCCATGCATACGAGCCGTCTTTACGCATGCGTTTGTACTGCCCTTGTTCGAATTCACCCCGATTCAATTTCTCCCAAAAAGCGGTATATTCTTGGCTTTCTACAAACTCAGGGTCGACAAATAGGCTGTGATGTTGCCCAACGACTTCCTGCTCTTGATAACCCACGACATCTAGGAAGTTTTGGTTAACGGATAAGATCGTGCCGTCCATATCATAGGTGATGACACCCATGACTTTATCAATGGCTTTCAATTGGCCTTCAAAGTCAGCATTCCTTAATTTAGTTTCAGTAATATTGGTGGCATAAGCAATAATGCTCACCGGCTGTCCATGATGATCGAGTATCGGTGTATAAGAAGCCTGAAGCCAGACTTCTCGCCCATCTTGGGTCACCCGTTTATATTCCCCGGCATTGAACTGCCCACGGTTTAGCCTGGTCCAGAACTCGGCATAGTCCTCGCTATTGGCCGTTTCATCGTCCACCAATAAACGATGATGCTGGCCAATCAAACTGGCTTGCGTATGCCCCATTGTTTGCATAAAATTTTCATTGGCTTCAATGACTATACCTTTCATATCGAGGGTGACTACTGCCATCGCTTTACTAATGGCTATTCGTTGACTATCGTAAGCGGCTGTCCTGTTTTTCGATTCGGTGTTATTGACCCACTCAATTGTATTGCCAATATAGTGGTCTTCTGCATCAATAATAGCGGTGACATTAAAGTTAAAGCTCAAGTGGCCTATTTCGATATCTTGGTTATAGGGCTGGTTATTTAGATTGGCTAAGAACTCTTTTAACCGCTCTGATTCTGGATGAAAACGAGTGAGATTTGTGCCGACTAAATCGCGCAGTGATAAGTTTGGATATTGGTTGGGAAATACCGCTTCATCTTTTGCAATCGCATCAATACTTGCCTGATTTACATAGGTAATAACGAGATCACGATTAATCATTATGATAGGGGTCTTCACACCCTGTATCGCCGAGCGAAGTTGTGCTAACTCAACCTCATCATCATTCTCACTCTGTTGTGTTTCATCTGCGACCTCTTCTTGAACTTTTGACTCACGTGACGTCATCATGATGTCGGTAATCTGTTCAATAGTTTTCAACCAAGCCTCACTCACTTCTGGCGTCCATTTATCACCTGACAATTCAGCCATCACTGCCAATAAATTATTAATAACAATGGGGTAATGTTCTATTGTGACGCCGTAGTGAAAATGTCTTGCACCCAAGCCACGTAAATAATCTTCCAGTACATCCGGTTGCTTCAGACTCTGAACAATCAGTACTAAGGATGCGAAAAATTTCTTTTGCTGGCCGTCGAGTGATACGCCCTTAAATAACGGAGCCATGTCAGGATTTTGTTCTAGTAAGCGTTCAAAAAATCGGGCGGCGAATAGCTCACCTTTTTCCGTTAGAAAACTGAAATTTTCTTCTATAATGTCTAGTCGTGGCTTAGCCGATGTAGAGATAGGTGATGTGTTGTAGCGTACGCGTGTCCGCTTTACTTCACCTTCATTTATTGTCGTTTTACGAGAGGTCATCCCTGTGGAACGCGTTGTTGGTGATTTCTTTTCAGCCATTAGCTGATCCTCCCTTCAATAATATCTTGTGCTAAAGAAAGGTAATCAGAAACACCATCACTTTCTTGATGATAATTAAAAATGGCTTTTTTGTGTAATCGACTTTCTACTAGGGATTCATCTTGTCTAATCACTGTGTCAAACATCCGTTGTGGGAAATAGGCCATCATCATATCCTTAACCTCTAATGTAAGCTTATCTGCTTTATTCATTTGTGTGAGTAACAACCATAATTTAGCACCGCCAGAACATTTCTTTAGACGTTTAAATAGACTGACAATACGTACCAAACCTTGTAAAGACAGGTAGTTAGGTTTAGTAGGAACAATGATTTCATCCGATGCTAATAGGGCATTAACAGTTAATAGACCCGGCTTAGATGGGCAATCTATTAATATAAAATCTTGCTCATCTGACATCATCTCTATTGCCCTTTTTAATTTATAACTCTGCTTTAATCTACTGTTATTTCCCATCACTTTGTCGCAGTCGGCTAGGCCTCTTCCGACAGGGACAACATCAACCCCGTCAGCCAAATTATTCATTGTTTGCTCTAATGTCATCTCATCCTGTAAAACTTGTTTAATACCAACTACTGTCTCTCCAAGATCACAGTCTTGGCTTAATTGTGCATTGGGATCCATATCAATCAAAGTCACTTTTTTGTTCGTTAATGCCAATGCATATCCTAAATTCAATGTTGTCACTGTTTTGCCAACCTGAGTTTGTTGATTCATGATCGCGATTATTCGTGTCACCGTACACAACAGCCTAAGCCAGAGCCTCAACGCTCAATAATAAATCGACATCCAATATCACCATCATTTTGTCAGAAATGGTCACTAGTCCTTTAATATAATCGGTGTTAATTTGTTCCCCAAAATCTGGACTTGATTTAATGTCATCCAAATTAATATCGTAAGCATCTGAGACCATATCAACGACAATACCTAACGTTTTTTGTGTTGCTCTCTCCTCATCTTCTACTTTTAAGACAATAACAACCATCGTTTGCGTATATTCCTTTTTAACCATTTTAAACCTGAGTCTTAAGTCAACAATCGGTACTATCGCGCCTCGTAGGTTAAGTACGCCGCATATATAGTCTGGCGTATTAGGAATTGAGGTGACACTCTCCCAGCTTTTGATTTCTTGGATACGTAGGATATCCACGCCGTATTCTTCTTCACCTATACTAAAGGTCAAATATTGCTGTGACTTTTGATCACTATTTATTTGCTTCCCCGTCATTAAATTATTGAGATGCTGTAGCTCTATTGATGATTCCATCATGTACCACTCCGTTCATCAGCTTTAGGAGACTCAAGCAAGCTTGGGTTTTTATATAATTTAATCAATCCCTGAATATCTAAAATCAACGCGACCTCACCATTACCTAAAATGGTCGCTCCCGAAAAACCAGGTACTTTCCGATAGTTAGTCTCAATACTTTTAATCACAACTTGTTGCTGTGACATAAGATCATCGACAAATAAGCCGGCCTTTTTGCCTTCTGCATCAACCACGACCAAGAGTCCTTGTTCTAGTTGCGTCATAGTCGGTGTTAAGTTAAATAACTGATATAAGCGAAGTATCGGAATATAGTCCTCACGAAAGGGGTAGAGCTCGCCTTTTCCCGACACTTTCTTGACTTCAGAGGCATCCACTTCGAATGATTCGATAATTGAGGTTAAAGGCAAAATATAATCCTGTCCTGCCACCTTGACTGTTTGCGCATCCATAATGGCTAAGGTCAGCGGTAAGCGTAATGTAAATGTAGTGCCTTTACCTAGGATTGACGCGACATCAACACTGCCTCCCATGTTCTTAATGTTTTCTCTTACGACGTCTGCACCCACTCCCCGGCCTGAGATATCGCTAATGCGATCTGCTGTCGAGAACCCCGGTTCAAAGATAAAGTTTCTAATATCCTCTTGTGATAACGCATCACTGTCTGACACTAGCCCTTTTTCAATCGCTTTTTGCAGAATTTTTATATTATCAAGTCCCGCACCGTCATCACTGATTTCAATAATAATATTGCCACCTTGATGATAGGCATTAAGATGTAAAGTCCCCGTTTCTGATTTACCTGATGCCTGCCTTATTTCTGGCTTTTCGAAACCATGATCTAAGGCATTGCGGACTAGGTGATCGAGCGGAACCACCATATTTTCTAATACTGTTTTATCGATCTCTGTTTGTTCTCCAGATAACTTCAACGCCACTTTTTTACCCAAAGTCTGAGCAAGATCATAGACTAACCTAGGTAATCGATTAAAAGCAGTACTGATCGGTAACATACGAATTTGCATAATCGCTTCTTGCATATCTCGAGTATGGCGTTCTAGTTGTTCGATCCCTTCATTTAATTTAGGTAATAAGTTAGGCGTAAAATTTCTACTACGTTGGCTCAACATCGACTGAGTAATCACTAATTCGCCTACTAAGTTGACTAAGACATCTACTTTATTGGTATCAACGCGCATCGATGTTACAGCCGTGCTCTGAACACGTTTAGTTTCTGTTCCTTTCGCTTGTAGCTGACTTGGCGCTTGATTGGACTTTATTAATTCAGATGGTAACGTTAATTTCATTGGATCGGTTTCAGGCTGTCTAGCAAACTTGTCATTTGAAGTCAAATTACGTTGTTCAATTGATAATTCACATTCATCTTCGGCCCATTCAAGTATTTCGTGAATATCATGTTCACTGATGTCTCCGGTTAAGGTCAAATGCCAAGTGAGATAGCAGGCACCGGGCTCTAACTCTGAAAAAGAAGGAAGTTTGTCATCATTCATTGATACCGTTAGCACACCCAACATAGCAAGTTCTTGAAATAGTCGGACGGGATCGCTGCCCGTTTGTAAGGATTCTAAGTATGGTTCAAACTTTATGTCCCAGACTGCTGACATCCTAGGCGCATTAGCTTGCGTGACCTCTGGATTCACTTCGGATAAACCCTGCTCTGTCGAGGCGTTAATGGCTGCAATCCGTTGCTTTGCATTATCAATTTGTTGCTGATCAATTGGCGTCTCATTTTGCGATGCTGATAATAGAGCTCTAATAACGTCGATAGACTCAAGTAAAACTGTGCTTATCTCGGCATTAATTTCACGTTCACCAAGGCGTAACTGCTCCAGTAAGATCTCTATAATGTGGGTAAAGTCAGCCACCGCCATAAACCCAAAAGTACCGGCTCCTCCTTTAATCAAATGTGCTGCTCGAAAAAGGGTGTTGATGGCTTCATTATCTACTTTTCTGGGGTCGTAACTAAGTAGTATTTGCTCCATGCTCTCAAGTCCTTCAAGACTTTCCTCAAAGAACACACTATGAAATCGGGTAATATCTATCGTCATCGCTTATTGGTCTTTCAGATCACGGTTAAAAGACGGAGCAGCAATGGCCATTTTTACGGCAGCCAATAACTGCTGTGCATCAAATGGTTTCATTAACCAGCCTGTTGCACCATCTGCACGGCCTTGTTGTTTCTTATTATCACCCTCTTCCGTCGTCAGTATTAGAATAAGTGTATAACCATAATTTGATTCTGCTCTGCACGCCTTTGTTAACTCAATGCCATTCATATCGGGCATATTGAAATCTGTCAGGATGAGATCAAACTGCTTTGACTTAGCAATACCTAGCCCTTGTTTACCATCACGGCCTTCTTCTACAATGTGTGCGGCATCTCTCCGAACCAAGACGATCATTTGTCTAATAGCATCACTGTCATCAACTGATAAGATGCTCGCCATGGCTAAGTTTTGTCTCCTTTCGGATTTGAAACCGCCATTACACTTGCCACGCCAAGTAAATGTGCATTATTAACGAAAACGTCACTGGCCTTATCCCAATTAACGTCACAACCATAAAGCGCTGCTGCTTTTGAAAAGGCATAAAGCATTTGTAATGCTACTGCATCAATTCTCTCAATTTGACTACAGTCAAATGCAACGTTCTTTTCTTCTAATAGCAATGTCAGTAACCGTGGATACAAGGTATTCACGTCTGCAATTCCTAAGGCTTCACCGCACTCTATTACTTCAACTGTCATCATTTACTACTATCCAGTTCATCATCAATCAACACTTTTCGCCTACGGCAAACTTTTCGAGGTCCTTATTGCCGCCCTACCTTACCGTTTTATCATAATCCCAAATAACACCGCATTGCATGACGCCATTGCCAGACCTTACACAGCAATGTTATCAGTAACGAAATGATTTGAAATCACATTAACCACCTTATGTTTTAAGGCAATAATGCAGAGACCATGCCAGCCATTCCAATTGGCTGAATGATTTTATTCTGATGGGATGTTATTTAATCTGAGCTCTGGATAAGAAAAGGAACTAAACGCCTGTTATCCGCGCCAGCTCTTTATACCATTAATGATTTTAACCTAAGAGAAACAGGCTTCATGAACAACTGGAAAATTATATGGTTGACGAAGGCTATATTATCAAAGATTTAACTAGTGAGCTATTTGATAAAGGGCCTGGTTTAATATCAAATGTAAAGAAAAACATGAAAGTGCCGCCCCTGAGTACATGATATAAAGCAATGCTTCCTAGACGGTTTATCATTAAAACCATCAATCTGTATTCTGACAAAAACTGAAAATCAATCGAGTACGACCCTATTGGTTTTCAAGGGAGAAACGAAATGGCAAGATTACCTGGTCTCAGGCTGACCTATCTGCACCGCGCGAGGCCAGCAATCGTATAATGTTTAGTTTATAGTGCGATAAGACTACCGTCTTCATCAAAGCTAGATACCTTTATTATCTCATCCACCATAAACCTCAGGATTTCTCCATCAGAGCCCATCAACACAAAATCGAGAGTAAGCTTTAATATCGAGGTTATGCTCAATTTATTTTCAAAATGTTAAATTGAGACTCTGTCGCACCATTCGTAGCTACCTTAAAAATTAATTCCGGCCACTTAAAGCCAGTTTGTTTTATATGGATTCTAATTGCACTGGGCATAGTGTCAGCCTCATTCCAAGCAGTTCTCCATGACTGGTTTTTGTTGTCGAAATAATCGAAACTAATTGCATCAATATCGTCTAATAAAACAACTGCCTCCATCTCATCTCCGAAATTGCCCCTAATGGAACGTTGATTATCAATCACGCGATAGCCTAACAACAATTGTTGTTTGTCTTGGTAAAGACGTAATAACCAAGGCCCGCCATTCACAACATAGTCCGGTAAATAACCCATATAATAGAGTTCATTTTCTGTCCCATTAAATATCAGTTTAGTTTCACCTTCTTCTAATGCGCGTAGTGACATTACCCCGGCCAACTGTTGTTCTAATAGTCGGGACACAATGCGTAGATCGGTATTTCTCTCTGCCAATTTTTCAGCTGATGAAGCGGTCTTAGATACCAAATGCAGGCTACCCATCAACACGCCCATAATCAACAATAACAACAATAATGCAATTTGAATCTCCACCAAGGTAAAACCCCGTTGTGTATCACCGAGCAATTTCATTCGCTCAATACCAAATCAACGCTATTCAATGACACTTTCCTTAATTTACCTCCGCTCTGCCAAGTTACTGTTACAGTAATGTCATAGCTAATAAAAGAGGGGTTACTCGCCTCAAATTGTCCGCTTATATCATCATAGTTAGCTTGACTTCGCGTCAGGAACCACTGATAATCCGCCTGCTTGCCAGATTGCATCATACCTTTATCAACACGCGACTCAGCTAATACCGATTGGGCAACGACAACCGCCTGTGCATACTCGTGGGTTAAACGGCCAGAACGAGAACCATGACCAAAAATTTGAAAAACGACAGCTAACACCAATGCTAAAACAGCAAAAGCTACTAATGTTTCCATTAGAGTAAAGCCACGTTGATGGCAGTGAAATTTAGCCGCCATCATAAACTTTAACACGGCCCGTCAGCCAATTTACTTGAATAACATAGGATAATTTCTGGTAAGTTAATGACACTTCGCCACCAGTGGAACTGCCATCAGCAAAAAAACGAATCGCCGCCAAAGACGCCGATATTTGCTCTTTAGAAGCGGTAGTCAATAACACCTCAATATCGTTATCAAACACTGCCCACTTTTGACCACGGCCATCTTGATAACCATGTTGCTCTAAATCTAATGTCCAGAATGTATCTTGACCACGGCTAATAGCCAACTGCCTTGTCGCCCTTAATGAGCTTGCCATATTACGACTTAATGTCTTTAAATTTAAACTATCTAAGGTTCCGGACAACCTTGGTGCCACTATAACGGTGATGGTGCTGAGAATAACCAATACAATCAGCAGCTCTAATAAGGAAAAACCTTTTTGCCATCGACAAAGAGCCATTATTCCCAGCTCAGTACATCTCGATCTTCTTTCTCGCCACCCTCTTGATTATCTTTGCCTAGTGTAAACAAATCATAATCACCATGTTCGCCGGGTGAACGATACTGAAAATCACGGCCCCAAGGATCCATCGGCACGACTTTTTTCTTAAGGTAAGAACCATTCCAATTTGTTTCATCACTCGGCGCTTCAATCAATGCCTGTAACCCTTGTTCAGTGGTTGGATAATCTCCCAGTTCGAGATAATATAAATCAATCGCAGCACTCAAGTCTCCTATTTGTAAATGTGCTGAATCGGTTTTGGCTTTGCCGACATGTTTCATAACCTGAGGTGCCACTACACTCGCGAGTAGGCCCAAAATAACCAACACAACCAATAACTCAATCAAACTAAATCCATATTGCTTTTGTCTAGTCATATCACTCTCTTCATTATTCAAACTGCAAAATCGTTCAAAGCCAAAATGGCTAATAACACCGAAATAATTATAGCCGCAATCACAATGCCCAAACCAATAATTAATAGCGGTTCCAATAGCATTAAAAAACGTTGAATTGAATCACCCAATTCTTCATCATAAATATCAGCTACCTGTTCCAACATTGGCGTCAATTCTCCGGTCTCTTCACCAACACGAATCAACTGTATTGCCATTGGTGGAAATAATGGCTGCTTTAAAAGTGCCGCTGCGACACCACGGCCGTGTTGTACACTGTCCTTAACACCCTTGACCAGCTCACGAATCACGGTATTATTTAGGCTAGCGCCAACCACATTCAATGCTACTAGAATGGGGACGCCATTACTCAATAATGTTGCCAACGTCCGACTAAATCGTGCGACTTCAAGTCGAATCACCATATCAGACACCAAAGGCATGCGTAGAACAAATTGATCAATCGATCGCCTTTTTTCGCTGTCAGCTAAGCGGTTCTTAACCAGCATAACGATGCCGATAATCAAAATAATGATGATCCAACCATACTGCTTAATACCATCTGCTACCGCGATCACAATTTGCGTCGCGAACGGCAATTCTTGACCCATATCTTCAAATAAAGCCTGAAATTGCGGCACCACATAAACTAACAATATCAATAACGTCAGTATCGCCACCGATACCAGTACCGCCGGATAAATTAACGCCGCTTGCACTTTTTTCTTAATCGCGCGTGTGTGTTCAAGATGGGTGGCTAACCGGCTTAATACCAAGTCTAAAGTACCGGCTGTTTCTCCCGCCCGCAACGTATTGATATAAAAGCGATCAAACGCAGTGGAATGTTGTTCAAAAGCATCCGACAAACCCACCCCATTGTGAATCGCTAACGTCACCTTCTCTAGCATGACTTTTAATTTAGGTGATTCGGCCGTCTCAATCAACAAAGACATCGCTGCATCTAATGTCAGCCCCGCCTTCATTGTCACTGCTAATTTTTGCGTCAACAACAACACATCATCCTGAGAGATACCCTTAGAAAATAGTCCTTCAGATGTATCAGTCTTAGTTGCTGCAGCCTGCATTGAAACTGGGAAATAACCCATTTCTTGCAGTTTAGCTGCAACCGATTGCTCAGAGCCCGCTTCCATTTGACCTTCAACGGTTTTATTCTCACCCGTTAACGCCTTGTAATAAAATAAAGCCATCTTAAAACCTAGGTATCCTGCGTCGCGCTGATCACTTCTTCTAGCGAAGTTACGCCAGCCAAAGCCTTATCAATACCATCTTCGCGCATCGACCTCATACCTTGTTGAACAGCCGCCGCTTGGATCGCAGCACCATCAGCACGTGCCAAAATCTTAGATCGCAAAGCATCATCCAGTTCCATCTGTTCCAAAATAACCGTACGCCCCTTATAACCTTTATGATTACAAGCGTCACAACCAATAGGTTCATATAATGTCAAAGTAGAATAACCATATTGGTCTAGGCTCAACTCCTCAACTAAACCCGGTAAAGGCACCACCGAATGACGACACTCCGGACATAAGGTCCGAACTAAACGCTGTGCCACGATGCCTGCCAAGGTCGATGTAATCAAGTAGTCCTCAACGCCCATATCGAGTAAGCGAGTAATCGCACTACCGGCATCATTGGTATGCAAAGTCGAAAAAACCAAATGCCCGGTTAATGCAGATTGGATCGCAATACTGGCGGTTTCATAATCTCGCATTTCACCAATCATAATCGTATCGGGATCTTGTCTGACAATCGCTCGCAAGGCATCGGAAAACCCAAGGCCAATTGTTGGCTTAACTTGCATCTGCATAATGCCATCCAGTTGATATTCCACCGGATCTTCCACCGTCATAATTTTCTTTTCTGGCGTATTCAAACTTGCTAAAGCCGTATACAAGGTCGTGGTTTTACCACTACCTGTCGGCCCCGTCACTAGCACAATGCCGTGTGGACGTTTAATTAATGTTGTTAAACGGTCGGTATTTTCATCACCAAACCCTAAGCTATCAAAACTCAATGTTAACTGTGTTTTATCTAAAATCCGCATCACGACGCTTTCGCCGAACAAAGAAGGAATCGTCGATACCCGCAACTCAACTTGCTGGCCCTGCAAACGCATTTGAACTCGGCCATCTTGTGGCAAACGTCGTTCAGCAATATTCAGTTTTGCCATGATCTTAATGCGCGAAATAATCGCTGCCGTCGAATGCGCCGGAGGCGCATCAACACTGGTTAACACCCCGTCAATCCGAAACCGAACACGCAACTGGCGCTCGAAGGGTTCAATATGGATATCTGACGCCCGCAGCACCATAGCTTGACTCACAATCACATTGACCAGTCGTACGATAGGCGCTTCACTTGCCAAATTTTTCAAACGATCAATATCATTCTCATCGGCAGAAAAATCATCTTCAATCTGATCCGACAATTCTGACACTGACGCCGCATCACTATCGGCTTTTTCTAAAGTCTGACTAATTAAGTCCGCTTTTGCCAAACACAACATCACCGGCTTGTCGCTGACCATTGCTACCGCTTTCTGTGGATAAGTCTCATAAGGAAGTGCTGTCACTAAACGCACATCTCCTTCACCACCTTCTAACACCAGCACATTGTGATGTCGCATAAATTTTAAGCTAACGTCATCCAAAATTGGATAAAGCTGCAACATATCCTCACTCATCACCTCAAGCCCAAGTGTCTGTGCGTAAAATGCTTCAATCTCTGACACAGATAATCCGGTATGAACTAATAATGCCCGTGTTAACTCGCCCGTTTGCTTAAACTCAGCGCTGACAAGCTTTATTAGCTCATCATCCTGAACCGCTAAATCAGGTAAAGCAGCCAATAATTGTGTGTTTATGTCAGCCATTAATTCAATCGCTAATACTGATAATGGACAGAGTCGACCGGCTTACTCAGCTTGGTACGGTATTCTTCAGTGATAGCACGTGCCTCCGTTGGGTTCTCTATAACATAAGGCGTTAACACCACCAACAGTTCCGTCCGACGATCGCTATTTCCCGTTTGACTGAATAAACGCCCAAGACCGAAGATACGACTAAGAAACGGTACGCCACTCATACTTTCTTCTCGTTTATTACGTATCAAACCACCCAAAATCACACTCTGACCACTTTGAATAGCGACAGTACTTTCTACTGTTCGCAGCTGAATCGTTGGCGCATCAATACCAGAAGTATTTGTCGTAACCGCATCACTGACCTCTTGATTCACCTCTAATGTCACCAAACCACCGGCATTAATTCGTGGCGAGACTGATAACAAAATGCCGGTATTACGATACTGAATTTCATTCACAGTCGGTGCCGCAGGATCAATATTACTATTGGATTGTCGTGTCGGTATTGGGATCTCATCACCGACATTAATAGTGGCGGTTTTATTATCTAGTACCATGATTGAGGGCGCCGATAACACTTGAACATTGGTTTCCGACTCTAATGCATTTAACACCAAACGTACGTCGCTGGCACCATCAATAATACTGTAGGAAAAACCGGGGATCGCAGTTGCAATGCCATCCGTCCCCAAACTCAATTGACCTTGGCCTATTTTACCTTCGCCTACCCCGCCATTTTTAAAGAACCATTCGACACCAAGATTAAGAGCGCCAGTCAAGCCGACCTCAACAATCGTGGCTTCGACCAGCACTTGTTTAGGTAAAATATCTAGCTTTTTAATTGCCGATTCAACCATCTCATACTCACGCGATGTCCCCATGATCACCAACGCGTTACTCACCTCATCGGCAATGATACGAATATCCGATTGCTCCGAGAAACTAATACCCTTATGGGTGACACTTATCTCCCGCTCATACCTTGCGTCCTGCTGGTATTCATCATCACGGCTCATATCCATATCACCTTCATCCAAAACTAGTCTCGCTGCGTAATCCATGGGCGATACTTGGGCTGGGGGTATTGATTGTTGTGAAGACTGGCCACCCTCATAAATATCCGTCAAGATGGTCGCCAAATCAACAGCTTTGGTGTTTTTCAAATGGTAAACGTAAAGCTTCTTATCTGCTTTATCATTTGCGATATCTAAACGACGAATCCACGACGCCAATTCATTCATATAATGTTGTGTGTTACTCACCACCAAAATACCATTAACACGTTCTATAGGGATTACTTTGACCATGCCATCAAATAGTTCCCCTTTGTTACCGTTCAATGCCACCTCAAGTTCATTCACCAATTCTGACGCATCGACATATCTAAGTGGGAAAAGCTTAACTGATTTACCGGCTAGCCAGTCCACATCAAAAATCCGAACCAGATCGATCATGCTTGATAGCATCGCTTCACTGCCCGATAGAATCAAAACATTATGTCGTTTATTCACATAGACATGGGCGTTACCTCTAACTGTGGGCTTAAGAATTTGCATCATCTCAGCCACACCGATATAACTTAACGGTACAATGTGTAAGCCAAAACCTTGGTTCTGCAGTTTCTTAACCCGTAACACCATCGGTATCTGCCCCGCCGTCGTCAAAGGCATAATCTGATAACGTCCTTTCTTTAACATCATCGTTGCCCCATTCAACGTCAATACTTCTTGTAAGACGCCCAATAATTCAGTTTCCGGTAATGGCTTGACTGTTTGAATGGTTACACTACCTGTCACAGCAGGGTCAATCACATAATTTTGTTGTAAAGCCTTTCCCAAAATAGCATCTACAAAGGCCTGTAAATCCATATCTTTAAAATTAAGGTTGATGCCCCCCTCATCCTCAACAACCTGATCATATTGCATTTCTTCTCGGCCAAAATAGCGATCATCACCCGATTGAATTTCAATATCCTTAACTATTTTCGACTTGGTCACTGTCGCTCGCGAGTCCTCAGATTCGACAGCTTCTATAGGCGAAACAGCCAAATCTTTCACTGTGACTGCTGGCATTGCTCTTTCCTGCAGACGCAGTGGGTTCGACAAACAACCAACTTGTAGAGATAAATTCGCTATCAGGATCAATAACCCTAATAACCGCCTGATACTGATATAAGTGTTACTCATCGTCATCTTTTTTCATCCACTTCGTCGTAGTCACTAGTTCCACCATCCCCAGCTTAATACTGTCCAATTTCCTGTGCCAGCTGAACATTTTCCGCAGTCACCACTCCGGGCGAGCCAATCTAATGTAACAGCCTCATCAGTCTTATTTTTACTTAATACAATTTCACTACCCGAAATTGAGGTCAATTCCCAATATTGATAACTCTCACCGACCCGTAAGGCAACCGATTCCACATCCTTAATGTAACAGTCTCATCGGTCTTATTTTTACTAAACACAATTTCACTACCCGAAATTGAGGTCAATTCCCAATCTTGATAACTCTCGCCGACCCGTAAGCCAACCGATGCTACATCCTCATTGCCAATCACAAACGCTATATCAACCCCATTAACTTGCATCACACCCAATAACTTCGGCAATGAGGCGGCCGTTGTCACCGGTTTCGGCTCTACATCAGAGATGAGTTTCCCTGTCATAACGGGCTCAGTGACGATCGCCATTCGACTCGGACTAAATAACGGCTTCTGTACTATCGCATTATAGGTCTTTTGAGGGGGTAACGGTCGCATTGATTCCCTTATAGTCACATATGATGACGACGCTGCCGTTATAGAAGCGGCATTCTGCACCGTTTTCGGCCAAAGTAGCACCGTCAGTAGCGATGCACATACCAATACTAATATAATGCTGACGATTTTAGACCGCATCAGCAAACACCATATAAACGGTATATTCTAGAAGTATCTCAAGCAAAACATCTTCAGACTGTTGCTGTTGTTTAGCCTCCGCGGCACGCTGTACTTGCAACTGATAGACAAACCCCGTTGGTTGCTGACTTTCTAATTGATAAAGCAAGGTAGCCAAAGCCTGATGGGATAACCGTAGATGCAACTTCATTTTGATCGGTAAGAAACCGGCGTTATTGTCAGCATCAAGTGCCTGCATACTCACTAATCTAGCACCAGAAGATTGAATAATTTGTTGCAATCGTTTTTGTAACAAAGCCAGAGCCAAAGGGCGCGTTGTTTCTGCTAAATAATGGTCATCCTCTTCCAACATCTCTGACATCTGATCATGGTCTAATTTGACCGCATTCATACTGGCTTCTAACTGCTGATATTTTTGCAGTTGTAATGTCGCTATCTCATAATCTTCCTGCGCCACGGAGCCTTGTTCTATCAACGAACTCACCCATAATGTTAAAACATAAAGCACAACAAGCAACAAAGCCAAAGCAATTACTCGATGCGCTAAGCTACCGGACTCAATGGCTGTCATCACTTTCCCCCACCTGGATTATCGCTTCGATTTGAAAGCGTTCCTTACCGGATTCATTGTTATGTGTTGTGGGTGCCGAAAAGTGTACATCATCATAATGTCCTGTCTCAGTCAGCAAATTGATCAAATCCGAAGCAGCGGAAGATTCACCGCGAATAGTCAGTACCCGATCTTTAATGTCACTGCGCTCAAGCCAGGTATGTGCGGGTAAAATCGTCGCCAACTCGTTCAATACCAACATTCTATAACGATAATCCGCCAATTTACCACCGACGAACTCAAGCTGTTCAAGTATGGCCTTATTCTCATGCTTTAATGCACTGACTTGTGCTGCTTTTTTCTTTGCCTTAGTCACTTCTGGCACCATCGATTCACTTAATGACTTGTAATGAGAAATAGGATGATAAAGTGTCGTCAGCAACAAAACAAAGGCTAAAGCCCCCAACCCAGTGTTTAATCTAGAACCCTTGCCCTTGCCTTTCGCTTTAGCAGATAGCATGATTTGGCTTTCAATGTCATTCTGGCTTGGTAGCAACAGTCTTGATGGAAAAAGAGTCAGTCGTTCTAATACAGCTAAAGCAGGAGTCAGTGCTTGTTTTGGCACAACAGACAGCAAAACTGATAAGACTGTTTCATCGGCTTCATTCTCGACAACGACATAATGCGTATAAACCTGTTCTGGTTTAAATGGTGTCTGCCTATCAATCTCAAAATGTATCACTTTTGATAAATTTTCACGCGCCTGTATTGGTAGTGAGATTGATTTTGTTAATACAGCGTCTTGACTGGCCACTAGCGAGATAGCTTCGTGTGGATATAATTGTAACCATTGTTGAAGTTGTGATTGCTCTTCTAGGATCACCTTCATCTCAAACGACTTTTCTTCAACGACGTTTCCTTGCTTGGAAATGCGTCGAAAAGTCAGTTTCTCTGGCGCGTAAATGCACTGAACATAGGCTTGTTGACGGGTTCTGTTTTGTAACGTATCAGGTAACCAAGCAACCAAACCATCTCGCCACCAAGTCAAAAAACTTAAGAGACGATAAAGTTGATGAGCACTATTCAGCCCCACAATTTACAGCCCATATATGCCACTATAATGACAGCTAACATAACTTAAAACGCACGTTCAGATTCATTCTGATTAAACCCCCTATTAATCCTAGATTGCCATAATAATACTACAATAGGGTTTTCGCCGTCCGCTCTATACTCGACGTCAACCACGATGCCAGCAGTAACGCCACCTGTTTCGGCAATACTACTAATTTGCACCGCACGAACTTGGCTAGCACCGATATATTTGCGGCTCGTAATGGATAATGTCGCCAAATCAATCTTCTTAGTTTCGTCCGATCTTGTTATCAACAATTGTGACAATACGGATTTAGACATGCCCGGCAATGCCGATAATACAAAGACCGGTGCAGTACTGACATCAATCAGGGCTTCACCTGAATTAATGGTAACATAAGGTCTTAACGCTTGATAAATCGTCGTTGTCATGCCGTAGACTCGTGCTAGTTCCGCGACGCTGATTAATGGTCCATTCGTCGGTCCATACCCTAAATTTTCAGCAAGATAATCTGCCCGTTCAGCCCCGGATAAATGACGTAGGTCATCCTCATCTCGCCAATCTAATAGAGCCGCTGTTATAGCATCAGCTTGTTGCGCAGACTCCGTCACTTTTGTTACCATACTATTAATTAGCTCTTCAGGCGCACGATTTAGATCAACCAAACCATGTAATGATTGCAAACTGACCTTTAAATCACCAAACTCTGATGTTAGAGGATATATCCGGCCATCTAGGTGGAGTGTTTCACCACTTAAAGCGGCTGCACTTCTTTGCGAAAGCATCATCACAGCACGCCAAATACCGGCCTCTGCTAAGGCTTCAGCCTTCGCTTTATTCTGATAGTTGGCAGTTAACTGAATCTCAGTGCGAACCTGCCGTGAAAAAGCCAAAGCAATCACAGTCAAAATCACTAACATCCATAACACTATTATTAAAGAAATACCTTTTTGGTGAACCATTGTCTACCTACTGACTAAAACACTCATCGGAAAATCTCCCGCAGACCTTAAAATAAAACCTTAAATCTTCTTTCAGAACCAAGTATGAACTTATCGTCTCCCACGACATATAGTCTATATGTAATGGTCAACTAATCCTAGACTGTAGTGGTACAGTAAAACTGGCCACAGCTTAGTAGGCAAACCAGAACTTCTGCTCTGCCACGTTTGGCGATAAACCG
>SCLE01332221.1:0-11926 GCA_004367955.1 Bathochordaeus stygius | reverse complement strand
CCCACAGCTGTCTTCTAATAGTCATTCTAAAATTTTTAAGGTCAAATTTAGCCATTTATACCCCTTTTGTTCTTTGTCAGGTGCAGTCCCTCGTAATGGTTCGGCATGTTGCTATCCGCCGTCCATCTGAGATGTCTCGTGATTGCCAGGATATCCATCCCCCTTCCAATAAGGTTACGCAACACGAATTCCTACCACTGTGTTTTCCCGGAATTATTTCCATCTTCATCCTTGTAGCTTGCGCTTTTAGTTGCGCATATTCTTTATTCCCTTTGGTCAGTTTTCCCGATTTGGAGAAGATCAAGCCTTTGCTCGCACCCCCTACGTAGATGTACCATTTAACTATGGCTAATAAAGGACAGTCATTTCTGTCTCCCGAACGGCGGATTTCCGGTATGGAGATTGCTTCTCTTTTTTCACCCCCTCTGTTTGCCTTTGATCTCCTCATTTTCAGAATGCAGGTCCTTCTGCCTTTTTCACCTCTTATTTCTACATCTTCCCATTTTAATCTGAAGCAGTCAATCTACCTTGCTCCCCCGAAGAATGTGAGGTAGATGACTATTGCCGCCGCTCTCCTTTCATATATTGTTTTGTCTCTCTGGCTCTCCTTTCCTGTCCAGAGTTCTCCCGCTAGTTTCTTCATTACTGACCATGTCATTATTGGGGCTTGTTTTGCTCCCGGTTTTCTTAGCATGGCTTCTGTCTCCATGAATCTGTTTATTCTGTTGTCAAAGTCCAGTTTGTGTCAGTAGTCTAGCCTCACCGTTTTTTGAATAAAATTTTTATATCTCCTGATTTTTGCCGGATGTGTTGACACAAAATTTTCTTTTACATGTGTAATCAACCATCTGGCGGCTTTTTCTCCAGTCATATTGCCTCTGTCCTCAAATTTTTCTAGGAATTTTCTGTAATCTTTCATCACCACAGTTTCAATCTAAATAATTGCCTGAGTTAGAATTCTAATTGCCTCTTTGGTCTCCTCATCCTTAACCGGCCACGTTTTCTTTTTTCCCTCTTTTTCCTTAGCCCTTTCACTATTACCCCCTATTTTGTCATTATTTCCGGCCACTGTTCCCTGAGACTTACTTCCCCCTCGCCAGGGTTTCTGGTATGCGCCTCTTGTTCCCGAGCCTCTTTCTGATTTTCCTCTGAATTTCCCTCTCGTGGATCCTCTGTTGGACGCACTACTGTAGGACTCGTTTTGTGTGAAGCTTCTTCCGAAGGGTTTACTTCCGAAAGTCTTCGTGATCTTCGATCCCTCCGTTCTTTTTTCTATTCTTTTCGGAATGTATTTTGTCTCCTTCGCTTTCCTATGAAGTCCCGCAAACGCTTTCAGAGACATCGCCCCTATTCTGTCGAATCTGTTCTCATATTTGCTGTCTATGACAAATATGTCCACCATCCTTTTTCTCGTGGTGGCGAATGCACACTCCTTCATCATCGTGTTGGATTTAGCCACCATAAGATATCCGTCGCTCTTGACTTGATCTGTTTCCGATAATATTGGATTTAGTAATGCTACTAACCACGCACTGGTGTATTTTTCATTTGAGGATTCCTTCATCATTGTTCTTTGTTTTTCTGTCAGAAACAATTTGTAGTCCCTGTATTCTTCTGGTAGTGCCTTTGAGAATCGTGTTATGAGTGCGTATAAGGTGTCATGATCCGCCTTCTCCTGTTCTTCAATCAGTGCATGCCTGAGTGTTAGGTATATAACTTTTGGATCTTCCTTTTCTGGCATAAATTTCAGCAGATATTCAGGTGCAAACGCCCATTTCTGCATGTATTCGCCTCCTCTTTTGAATATTTCTCCTTTCTTGGCCGCTTTCTTTTTCATCTCCGTGCTCGATTTGCTTTGTTTTGCCAGTTTTAATTTTGATTCATAGTCTCTTCTAGCTTTCTCCGTTCTTTTAAACAGCGTTTCCACTTTTCTTACACTTTCCTTCATAGATGTGGCTCTTACCACGTCATCTGTTGGATCCGTTGTTAACAGTTTTCCCTTCATCATTAGTTTCTTTCTCTCCAGGAGCTCCCTGGATTGTTTCCATAGACTCGTGCTTCTCCTCATGTCTTTAAAGGCTCTATCCCTTTCTTCTACAATATATTCATGCTGTTCTAGCATCTCCGTTGGATCACTCTCATCATGATCAATGTCTAGTTTAATTCTCCCTTCTTTAATATCGTTTGTAATATTTACCTCCATGGGATTGGCCTTCTGACCCAGTTCATGATTTGGTACTTTTTGTATTGTCGTCACATATGCCGATGCTCCGTTAATCGCTCTTTCGTCGTTAGTTTCCTCCATGTCTGAACTATCCCAACGTTATTATGTATCAATTTTACCTGTGTGTGATTATTGTTTTACAGGTTTTCAATGTTTATGTTTCTCTCTTTTATAAATTCCACTATTCTATCATCCTTTATGGGTAATATGGATGCCTCCATATTTTCTCCTTCCTCCAGCTCCTTTTTCGCTGTCCTGTAATAGTCAACTTTAAGTTCTAGGAATCCTTCTATGTTCTCCATTCTTTCGATATTTCGTAGGATCCTCATGGGTGACTTATTCGCTAACGCATTTCCCCTGAATGCATTGACGTCTTCCCATCTCATTTTTCTCAGCATCTTTTTGAATTGAAACCATTCATTAATGGCTTCCTGCAGGGCTTCCTGTGCCCTTGATCTCTTCAATATGTACTCATTTTTCTTTTGGGTGATCTCTTCCCTGTTCATGCTGAACATAATATTTTATTTTGCCTGTTTCTGATTCTCTTATTCATTCATTTTTTTTAAATTCCATTTCAGAATAAAATATCCTGTCGGTCTCTTGTTATAGCTCGCCGATAATCTTCTTCCCTGGATCCAATTTTCTTCTTCTGAAGGTATCATGGTTAACGCCTCCATCCCCGGTAGCTTCAGATCCAGTTTTCTTATGGCTGCCTTGTCATTTTTCACAAATTCTTGTAACGCAATTGGCCATTCTAGCCAAAGGTGTCCTAGTAGGCATAATTTGGTCTTCTTTAGTTTGTCTCTGATCTGTACCAGAACTCTGTTCAGGATATTTTTTGGTGGAAAGATGTATACTTTTTTCTCACCGAATTCTTCTTCAGTTACTGTGAAGAAGTCCGTGTTCCATGCACCTTCCTCTTTTCTCCAACTTACGTATTTCTTACACTTCGTGTTTTCCTTGTTTGCCATGGCATATATGTCAAATTGTACTCCCAGCGTTAGTTGGAGTACCCTGAACACCCATTCTGGAAGAAATTCCTCATTCCATGAAATCCTTCTGGATGCCCCATCTGCCAGCTGGTATTCCGTACCGATCCAATGTACATTTATCTCCATTTCCAGCTGTTCTGCCAGCTCCCAGGTTGCCGTGACTATCTCGTTCAGCCTTCTGTTTGATGTGCCGGCATTCTTGTATGCATAGCAGACCGCTTGATTATCACAGAAAATAGTTACATTTATGTTGCTCATTTTATCTTTCCATTTTGATATCGCTGATAAGATTGTAATTGCTTCTTTGTCATGTATATCCCATGCTTGTACTGTTTCTGAGAAATAGTGAGTGATCTCCTCTTGGGCGCCCTTCATAAACATCTTCATCCCTGCCGTCGCCATCGAGGCGTCTGTAAAGAGCGACACTGTCACTTGAGCTCTTGGTTTTTCAATCCAAATCCTCATCAGCTTCATTCTTTCGAGTGCAATCCATTTCTGGAGCTCAGTTCTGAAGTCTTCATCCGTCTTTATCCATTCTAGGCCTTCTCTGTCCGCCACCGTTATTTTTCTCGTCATTTGTCTGATGTATCTTTTCATCTTTTTGCATGCTATTTGGAAGGAGACCGCTTTTCCCCTGACTATTTCTATCTCTTTGACTCTGATATTCTTGCCTGTCTCTATGTCAACTAGTTTCGTACATCTCTCTTTAAATTCCAGCCATTTCAGTGGTGGTACACTGATGGAGGCTTCCATCGTGTTTATGTCCATTCCCAGAAATTGATGTTTCTTTTTTGGAATGAAGTCACTTTTTTCCAATGAGATGAAGCCCCCGGATGCTATTATTAGTAGCGTGCCCAAAAAGCAGTTAATGGGTACATTATTTTGCCCTCTGTATGTCTCTTCATCATCCAAAAATAATCTGTCATCAAGGTATAGCGATGTCTTGACTCCGTAATTTCTCGCATAGTTTATCGCTATCATATTTACCCTTTGAAAAGCTCCCGGACTTTTGGGAACCCCAAACGGTAGTGCCCTGTAGGTGAAGGTCATTCCTTCGTACTGAAAGCCGGTTAGCTCTATGCTTTCCCTGTTTAGTTTTAACAGATGAAAGCCACTTTTATCATCCAGTTTTGTCATTAATTCATTTCTTTTAATGATATCCAGGATGTTTTGTAGGCCTTCTAGCTTGCATGGGGTCGAACTGGTTTCGATTCTCTTAATGAGCCCCCCATCAAAACATAACCTGGGCTTCTTTTTCATGTTTGTCAGTACAATTTTCGTTATTAATTGGACTTCTTCCATATTTTTTCTCATCTGTATGGCCCCTGTTTTGAGGCATTTTTCCAGAGTGCTTCTGATGAAGCCATGATGGTTTCTCATAATTTCTTCATTATTTTTCTCCCTCATTTTCGTGGGTGCATTCTGTAGTATTTTTAATCTTGGGACCTCCTTCGTCGCTTTGTACCAGGTGTCTACCGTCCCCAGCTTTTCTTCCGCCACTTTTTCCTTCCGTTTTTTGCATATCTTAATTCTATCACACCATTCCTTTGCCTTTTTCCTTTCCATACGTCTCTGAAGACTTAATTCTTCTTCAACTTTCTCTTGGTGAAGAATTTCATTACGAAATTCTTGATGCCATTCGGCTTTGGTAAACATTTTGCCCTTTTTTCTGAGGGGCTTAGCCTCCGCCACATTTATTGGTGAGATGTTCTCATATAAATCCACCCCCCTGTGAATATCGTTGTAGCACATGTGTCTATTCCAGTCCCCGTTAAGATGTCTTATCATTATCAGTGGGATTTCTGTGAAATCAGAGTAGATGCCTGCGTAGAAGTCTTCTTCATTTCTGAAGTAGACATCTGCCCAGCAAGCATTTTGTACCCCTTCAATAATTTCGTGAAATTTCTCAAATATCTTTTGTGAATAATTTCTCCATTCGTAGTAGAAATAAGGGCCCATCCTTTGTCCTTTTTGATTTAGAATCATGTCGCCCCTGTAATTCACAGCCCGTACCGCTCTAGGTACGAGTGTCGGTCTGTAAAGGAAGTCATCTTCCCATTTCAGGTGTTGTTTATGCATGCAGATGCACCTGGTGTTTAAAAAATGCGACTCTTTTTCGGTTTGTAGACCCCGACAACTGCATACTTTTATATCTCCATCCCTTTCGCTTGATTCCCTGGAAATTTGTTCCCAGTGCCCGATATTTATCTTTTTCATTTTCTCCTTTCCTTTCTGAGACATTAATTTCTTTTTTTCAATCTAAACTAAATAATTTATTCTTTACTGTTTTATTATTTTAGATCTGGAAATTCCGTTCTCTGCTACTGAAGCCTCAACTGAAACCTCTGTCAAATGGATTTCACTCAATTTAATCTCCGTTTTAATTGTTAAATGTTTTAACTGTGTTTATTTACATTTGCACCAATAAATTCTGATAAATTGCAAAAAATTAATCTCATGACATTAAATTTTGTTTTGACTTCGTTGCTATACAGTTGTTGTTTGTCTCCATTCTGGTTTTGTGAGAATTATGTACAGTTTGTGCAGGTCCTCCATTTTCTGAAAAGTTCGTTAGTTCGATTTAATGTCAATTTATCTTCCGTGTTCAATTTTCGGAATTTCGACTTACTTTAAACGTAGCTCCAGCCTTCAATGACGTCTTCTCCGTGCTGATTTTTGTCACTACGGCTCCTGTCTCGCCTGGCGGCGTGTGTTCTGCTTCTGGGGTTTGATCTAGATCTTGATCCGATTCGTCCCCGCTCTCTCGTACGCTGCCTCCATCTTCGATACTCGATAGATTTTCTAAAGCAATATTTATACTTCCGTCCAGTGAAGAACTATCTTCATACTTAAAATCTTCTTCTGAGTCGGAGGAGTCTTCGTCTGGAGATTCAGAAAATTCTTCGTCCCGTTTTCTTTTCTTGGAAGTTTTATCCATCGCTTTGATATTTTCCTCTTGCCGCTTTTTCAGCTTTTCCTCTTTTCGCTTTTGTTCTTTTTCCTCCTCGCGATTTTTTTCCTTTTCTTCATCCCGTTTTCTGTCTGCCTCCTTTTGAGCTTTTTCCTCCTTTCTTTTGAGCTCTTTATATTCTTCAATGGAAATCGACTTCTTTTTGGGTTCTAAATTAATTATTAATCTTTTTCTAAGCGAAAATTGCTTCTGATTTGCTTCTGATTTGCTTCTGATTTCCCAGATCATCGTACCTGATTTTTTGGCTTCCGATTTTTTCTGAGCCAGACCCGATTTTATGAAGCTTTTTTCCTTCTTGGCGTCTTCATTCTCATGGAATTCATTTTCTTCTGACTCGACATTCACTGAGATCTCGTCCATTTTTTCTTATGCCAGTGCCTCCAGGGTTTTTTGGATGCCCTGCTTTTCCATTGTGCTGTTTCGGAACATTTCATGGTAATCCGCCTCCATAAATTCCGGCTGCATGTTTCTTGTCTTTAGAATACAGATTTGCCCATACGTCCGTGTTGGCTGGCAGTAGTTACGTAAAGCATTTCTTGGCATCTCTCATGAATTTCACCTTTCCCACTCTGTTTATCACGTTGATAATCCTTCTTCCGCAGCTCAAGTCATGCAGGCCGATCTGTGTCAGTATCACCACCATCGCAACCGACCAGTCGGTGAGTTCCTCCACGCTCGTTTTGCCCAGTTGAGTGGTCAATTGTGCCATGATAAGGCCGGCCAGCACGTTGTACCTTTTTATAGCAAATATTATGCCCCTTTGATCTCTGGTGACGCCTTCCAGTCCCATTGACTCCAGTCCCATTGACACATTTACCTCTCTTTCCAGCTTTTTAACCATCATTTCAACTTCATTTAGCCGGTCTTCATCCTTGGCTTCAGCTTTATTTGTTAAGATCTTAAGCTCTTCGAAGTTCGTTCTCCACCTGTATTCCATTGTGTTCTCGAGCTTGTTGACCTTCTCTGTCATCTCGATCAAGCTGCGAGTCAGGTAGACGATTTGATTCGTCTGTTGGCCTTGTCTGCCTTTGATGTCCGGCGATTTTTCCATATCTTCACTCATATTTTGCGATGCCGAGTCCGAAGTCTGCATTATTTTTTCGGAGTCGTTTCGCAAAATAGGTTCTGATGGGAAGTCCGAACCCGTTTCCGTGTTGTCGTTTGATTTCAAGTCGACCGCCGTTTGATCTATTTCCAATTCCGCCTGCCCTTCTAGGACCGGCACGATGCATAACGCTCCTTCTTGTTGTGGCGAATCCGGCTCTGATTTCTTCATGCTGCCGCCAGGTGCCTTGAAGTCCGCCGTTTTTGCCAGTGGAATATTTTCCTCCGAATCTGATTCTGAATAGTTAGTTATTTTTACCGAATTATTTTTGGGTTAATTTTTTGCGAAATCTGAATATATTTTGTGTTATTCAACCCGCGTTTTTATTTTTGGGTTAATTTTTTGCGAAATCTGAATATATTTTGTGTTATTCAACCCGCGTTTTTATTTTCGCATTTTACCTTTTTTAATCAGCGATTCCATTTTCTTGTGACTGTCTTGCGCCTCCTTCCATATCTCCATCAGTCCTTTTTGATTGTTTTGGATTCTGAGTATGTCATGCATCCAGAACATACTGGCCCTCTCCATCATGCGGTCCCTTTTCTCCGCATTCTCCTTCTTTGTAATTTGCGCCTTTGAGATGAGGAAATTTATATTTGTAATCACCTCCATGTACTTTCTTACGAATCTGCCATTCTCCAACCAAACGTCCAGTTTCTCCGAGTTCCGGATATCCAGGATGCCGCGCATCAAAACTTTCATAACCGCGGTGTTTGCCTTTTCCCGATCTTTCTTTTTTGGGATTTCTTCCTTTTTCTCCATGCTCTTGCCCGCCTCCTTGTCTTTCTTCATTCTTGGCGATATGTTTTCTTTGTTTTCCATCATTTACCGATTTCTAAATATATCGTACAAAACGAGAAGAAAAAGTTTTTTAACGCAAGATTTTTATCTGTGTACAGGTCTATTGAAGTTCAGTGTTACAGTTATTTTGCGCCAGAAGAACAATTTTGTACAGGGGCATCTGCAGTCTCCTTTCTTGGACAGATGCCTATTATCAGAACTATAAGATTTTCTTCTCCAGCAGTCTCGTGACCAGTTTGTCCCAGCTGGTCGTGATTGGCATTGTCGACTCTTCTATCTGTCTTCCGTATTCTGCAATATCCGTTTTATGCCGCCGCATTTCATCTTCATCCAGCAGTTTTACCCAGTAGCCGCAGAGTCTGTCGACTTCCTGGTATTGTGTGTGTTCCCAGCTTTTTGCATAAAACAGATTTCTTCTTTTGTTGCCAGCCTTGTTTGTGACGAATCTGATGAAATCTTCGTAATTTTTGATTTTTGCCGCCCAGATGCGTCGCATCTTCGTCTCCAACTTTTTTGCGCGCTCAAATTCGTTGTCGTTTTTGAATTTGGCTATCAGTGCCTTCCAGGTGCTGTCCAACTCCGCATCTGGTGTAATCGGCTCGTGACATTCCGATCCTGAGACCGATTTGGGCGGTAGAGGTTCCCAATATTCCGCTTTCTTCATCAGTGGGAATTTCTTGAGCAGATCTGAGTGTTCGATGGCTTTCGGTAGAATGAATTCCTCAGCCTCGTGCGTTAGCTTCACCATTTCCTGCATCTCCGTTTTTGAGTCTTCAGACATACCCTCGTGTGGTTTGGTTTCCACTTCCGGGGCCTCTTTGAAGTTTTCACTAAAGTTACAGTTAGTTTCACTGTAAATTTCCCTTAATTTATGTATTTACATCCCGTTCAACCTCAGCCATCTGCCTGCCGGTATGAACGATTCTCCAAATGTCTGTTTGTTCCCGCCGCCGCTGGTGGCCTGTTTCTTCAGCCTCATTTCTTGAACCACCAGCATGATGTCTCTCGCGGCGCCTTCCCAGTTGGATCTAGTTTCATCTTCTCTCTCCATCTTCAGCATCATGTCATAGAGAAAATTTTCACCTGGGAAGGCTTTGGGAATTCTTATCCGCATTACTGGTATTTCCTTGGTTTCCGGAAAGCTCACACTGCCATGCCTCCTTTCATCTTGGATTTCTTCGATATCTGCCATTGCCTCGGTGTATCGCATGAGCATATCTATGCTATTTTTCATAACATTTCTCCGGGGGGTCCCGCTCTGGGCCAGCATTCTTTTTACCCCCCATCGATTATAGTATGACTTTGCCGCGTCTCTCTTCCACCAGAACGTAATGTTTCCCAGCATGGCAATGTTCGACCAAAAGTAAGGGTCACCCACTAGGGGCATCAGTCCCGTTGTGTAGGGTTTCTTGTCATCACTATCCAGTATCGAGACCTTAAATATTTTTGGTAAATATTGATTCCCTTTTTATTTGTGACATTAGAATTACCTGCATATGACAATTTGTTTGTCTGAGGGTGCTTTCTTTCCATTCTTGTAGCAGCGCCTCTTTTTGCCATAATTTTGCGGTGTCTTTGATTGATACCTCCTTCGTCAGTCTTTCTTCTGTCGGCATTCTAATTGAGACAAGTATCATGTCGGTTCTCAGAAGATCGATGTAGGTGTTGCGCTTCTGCCTGATGTCCATCTTCGTCTTCAAATTTGCTGGCAGGTTTCTTCTCAGCAGTTTCCTGGATCTGAGCCACTTTCCCAAGGTTCTAGGCGAGGTGGTGAACCATACAACCTTGACTCCGAATTTCTCCATATCGTTATTGAATTCGATCATTTTTATCTCGGTTGAAAGTGGGATCATTTTTTCCCAAGCCGCGTATCTTAATAATTCGTTTAGATGTCATTTGCTATTTCTAGTTTATTTACCTGTGTTCGGTGTTCTTCTTATCCAATTCACCGTATCTGTCCGCAAAGCCATTTGTGGTCGGCGCCTTGTTCAGGTAATCGATTCTGTCGGCGATCAGTCTCCTGTCTAGAATTGTCTAGAATTGCGCACATCCACTATTCTCATCATCTTAAGCCCATGTTGGTATAATCTTCGGCCTCCATATGATTTCTTACGTCGCGCGCCGTGCCCTCCAGTCTATGATTCCATCTAAACGCAATTTTTTAGTATCTTGCGACGGTTTCGTTTTTCAAAATTTTTACCTCGGGATATGCGTCTCCATCTGTATAAATAGCATAAATTCCTCTGTGAAGTTGACATTATTCTTCGGGGAGATGTATTGGAGTATCTTTCCCGTTTCCAGCTGGTCTCTGATAGGGTTCCATGATTCTGGATGGTCCAGGTTTATGAATCTACCGTTGTTGGGGACCGCTTCAAGCCACATTTTCTTTAGGTGAGCTTTTGTGGTGTCAATGCCGCTGTTGTATTGTTGGCACACCCGTGGATCCTCAGCCTCCATTCTTACTGTTCTGGAATCCACGAAGCCTTGGTTTATTGCCGCCCTGAATAAATCCAAGGCGACTCTCTGCCATCTCGTTTCCACCGTTCCTTTTTGATGTACTACGAGTTCCGCCGCTCTTCTGACCAGCTCGTTGACATCTTCTTGTCCCGAGGCATTCCATTTCTCGCCGAAGGCTTCCTGGTCTAGTTTTGCATGGCCTGCACTTTGAGCGTCTCTCCAGACTTTTTCATAGTCGCCGAGCATTTCAGCTAGCCTTTCGTAGTCCGCTCGCGCCGCCTCTTCCACTGATCGGTTTATTTTTTGATATTTCATCAATTTTGCCATATCCAGCAGGTGCAAGTCTTTCGCAACCCAGATGCATCTTAATGATTAATTGTTAGATGTCATTTTTAGGCCAATTTGGTCTCTTCTTCATACTCTTCCAGGTGTGCTCGGCATCTGTTATTATTCAGTCTGGTTTGTTTGCCGCAATTTCTCCAGCCGCATTCTTTCTTGAGTTCTTGAAGTCCCCGCCAGCCATTGGGTGTGATGGTGATTGGCCTCTTCTTGTAACTGCCAATCACAAAGATTTCTGTAGTCTTTTCCACAAATCTTTTGAAGTCTTCCGATTGATCTTCAGCCTCATTCCTCATGTCCGACTTCTCACAATCCACTTGTCTCCATTGTTTGTCGGCTTCCGGTTCCAGGCGCTCCGGTTCCAGGCGCTCGTAGATTTTCATGAGATGCGAATCTATTTTTAGCGCATTGACCGTATCCGGCATCTCTTCTGGGTAGAATTCCCATGTTATCGAGTATTTGATCAGTCTCTGAATATTTCAGTAAATTACTACCCTTTATAACGAATTTTTATAATCTACCTTCTCCGTGATGTTTATCCATTTGTCGGCTTCCGTCTTCATCAATTTTCTCGTTGCCACCATGATTTTCGGAACTACTCTGTCTGTCATCTCGTCTTCACCAAATCTGTCGATCAAGAATTCGAGTACCGATTCATAGTCCAGCAGGTACCTTTGTCTTGGTTTGAATGGGGAGATTTTTGACTCTTTGATGTCTCTAATCTCTTTTTGCACTTGAGTTGAAGTACTGCTCGTTTCTTCTCAGAACTAGATTACCCATGATCATTACCAAGGCACCTTCCATGTAGTTAAATACTTCATTATGTGATCAATTGACAATTTCCTTTTTGCACATGAAAACATTTTTATATATTGTATATTGCCCCTTTAATTTAATTACCATAAGGCCATTAGCGCGACATAGGCGCACGCATTGTCCCAGATGCTTTGCCAGTCCATTTCTTTGAGGATCTCTGCCGCCATTATCTGCTTTCCCAATCTCAGATTTTTATGGACGGGTTTTTTGAGCGGTGTGTC
>SCLE01331128.1:0-11931 GCA_004367955.1 Bathochordaeus stygius | reverse complement strand
CATATAATTTGAAGGCATCGTAGCAATTAGTTTACGAGATATTGAGCAAGACTTCTTCTTGAATTTTTAGAATATATTTAATAATTTCACTTCCAGGGGGAGTCTTGTTTTAGTCAGACCAGGAGAAGGACAAAATTCAATTTTAGTCTTTTTTAGTCTTTTTCCATCTTTATAGTCTTTTTACTATTTTTTCTAGGTTCTGTAGCCTCACTATTCTAACTTCTCTTCAGATTTGGTCTCCCTATAGCACGGCTAAGAGATTAGTCTAGGTAAGCCTGTGACAGAGAAAATTATAATGGTGCGTAGGACTCAATGGTGCAAAAATGCGCAAAGCGTATTTGGCTGAGGAACAGGATGTCCAGCAGCTGTATTGCAATTCAGCTATTCCGATAACTGATATGGTTAAGTTGTATCGGGGGGTAACTTACAACTCAACGCAAATAAACCTTAGGCCTGTATTTTATAAAACTGTAAACTGACTTAAAATTACTAGCATATTGCAGCAAGCATTGTAATAGGCAACTGGGTGGTATACATTGTGTTGACTAAACTACATGGCTATGTTGAAATGGATGGTGAAATAAAAACGTTGAAATGGATGATGAAATAAAAACGTTCGCGTAGCGAACGTCGTGTGGTTAAATGGATGAAGAAGGTCGTTGAACTCTATAATTTCCCATACTTGGTAACAAAAGGGTCTCATACTTGGTACCTTAATAAAATGCTTGACGGTCGTGGTTGGGCTTGACGGTCATGGTTGGGCTGACCTAACTGACTCCAAATTGGTGAGCAATTCTGACAGCTAACCGCATGAGCGAGCTGACTTCTCTCTGAATGTGCAAGCCTACACAGCAATTACCTTTCTACAAACCTACATGACTAACCGCTTGACCGAGATGACTAACCGCTTGAGCGAGATGACAAACTCCCTATAATATGAGCAAATCTGCTCACTACTTAATCCTAAACTAACCTACACTATGATGTAACTCTTTACATGACTGAACCGCCTGAGCGAGATGACTAAGTCACTATAAATACGTAGCTTCCAACAACCCAGGAGCAATCAAGTATAAGAAGCCTCGCTTAATTGGGGTGCTAAATCTGTAAATCGGTAAAAATGTGGGTGCTAAATTGGGGTGCTAAATCTGTAAATCGGTAAAAATCTGTAAAATTACAGCGGCGTATCATTGATAAATCAGCTGGACTGGAGTGCGTAACATGAATAAGGAGCTGAATGTAGTGATGCTAATAAGTGACACGCGGTGCTGTGACTGAGTACGGTGAACAAATACGTTACGACACGGTGAGGTGGCAAAAACCTGCTGTCTAACAAATGTAGGTTAACTATTGTGCAATAGATTACACATAACTCAACTAATGATAATAATTCATCAGAGCTAGCAGCGACCAATCCGCAAGACAATCATGGGTTTTTAAATGACCTTACACCTACCTGTTACTGAGACTTAGAGAGAAAAACAAAACTTTCCTTAAACTTCTTCTGTTATTTTAAGTTAAATGTTACGGTATTGGCGGCGCAATACTATATTGCTCTATAATACCCTTGGGCTAAAGTGTCGGTACAATAACAGCAAGAGCCACGAAAACAGTTAATCTCATCAAACTTTGCCAATGCTGCTGAACCAAGCTCAGCCAAATATCCTTGAGCTGATCAAGACTGTTGAATGTAACAACGACTAGCAACTGCTGGTACATCACTGCAATTAGGTTCAAATAAGGTATTATACTGCTGCCGAAAAGCATGCAACAGCAGCAGTGAGTAGAACTAAGTTCAGATCGGTAATGCTTCTGTGCAACCTCTACAACAAATAACACGAGTACCTGATTCAATCACAAGAAGTAGCGCTTATCACTCTTCTCATGACAATAGCGCTAAAACAAACCTAAGTTCAATTAAATATATTATTATATAATAAATCGCTGCTGACAAGCATATGGCAGAATGTATGTAACGCTAACCTATACTTAATGTCTTTTTAGAGTCTCGTTAATGTATATCGGTATATCGGTAATGACGCGAATAATCGAGTATGGGTACTCGAGTATGTTCCCTTGAGCAGGGGTGCCATCGGTTCAAGTACTTACAACTGTAAACATAATTTGTAAAACTGCTCGGAATGAAATGTTGCTCGGAATGAAATATTGATCGAGATGTAAAACTACTCGGAATGTAAAACTGCTCGGAATGAAATGTTGCTCGAAATGAAATGTTGGTCGGATGCTAATCGGAACGGGATGCTAATCAGGCTAATTCGACACAAGTAATATCAAAAGGACAATGAACTTTCGCAAATAATTATATGCGCTGTTAATTCTACAGCCAGGGTTGCTCTGAAACCTAATCAACTAACTGATGATGGTTTTGCTATAATCAAAAGCTCGACTAATTGATGATTCATTTATCATATCCATATGATAAATCTGATCAGTAAATAATTAACCCGCGCTAGGTGTCGCCTTGTAAAATGCATCGCTAGGTGTCGCCTTGTAAAATGCTACTTACTGAACGATAGGAGCTTTTTATAAAGTGGTTCAAATCTTTCTAACAATAACCTTACTAAACGTATCCCCAATTCAGACAGAAATCTCGTGAAAATGGACAGTAGAAGCAACTCTAGATTTTACAATGATGACCGCAGAAGACATCGCAGCCCAGTCTACAGTCCTGCGCGAAGGCCTATACGTGACAACAGAAATGACAATTTAATGCTACAACCCGAATATATGGATAGCCAACGGAAACGAAGCTATGATAGACATGAGAGTCGAGATAGCCATGCATTTTATAATGAAAGATCAATGCACAAAGGTGAGAATGACGGATTATTCCAAACCCCTTAAACTGGCAATAAAACATAATATAGCGTACTAATGTGCTAGCAGCAATTATATCCGTAATAACTGAAATTTAGACCGATATGAAAATGACAAACGGTATAATGATAACTCATATCGAAGCCACAACGACAGAAGACAGCCGAATACGATGAGAAATGATCTTGAACGACATACCCGAAGCTACGATACTAAAGGTAGTCGATCGGATAATCAGCCACGTCAATACGTACGTCAATCTGACAATGTTAATCAGTCAAGACCTGCTAACCAACTGCGGCAATATGTGCGACACTCTGACAATGATAAATACAATGATAATCACAGGGATTATAACACCAATCCACTTGATAGAGCTGGCACTAGTGATGACAGAACTGACAAGCGTGTCACTCATACCCAAGCGACAATCAGCCGCAACCAGGACAACCCATATGACAATACATATGACCGTTGGGGCAATGCGAAGTTCACTAATACTGGACGTTCTACTAGCAACAGAATTTCAAGCAGAACTGATGCGCGTAATGCAAACAGCTCACCCTACTCAAGAGGGCGAGGCCCACGTACAAACAATGATGATTTGAACGAAGAAACAGGCAGAAATGGCGAACGCCATAGGCAACTGATGGATAGTGAGATGTCAAGAAATGAAAGGGGGAATTTTATTGAAGTATCTGGAAACCGGGATATCAATCTTAATTCCTTAGGCCAGGTATATAACTGGTTTAATGATCCAGAGTGGAATGTTAACAAAAATCGTGAATCAAGGCTACCACAATATAATGTGCAATGGGATCGCAATGACCCTGACGAATATACTAACCCCATTATGATGTGTCCAGTGGACCTTGAAAACGTACAGCGTGATTCTCTCGATGATGCAGTTGATAACTTGGACGCGGATGATTCTGACATTATACGGGAGAAAAAAGGCAAAGAGTTTCTTGATGAATTGTTCAAAATTGAAACCAATCCAACTGAATTTTGGCAATTAATTACATTGCTGGAAAAAACAGGACTACGACCTGATACGGTGTTACTCAATGGTCGGAACTGCTGTGAAATTGAACCAAAAGCTCAAATACGCTCTATTCAAGTCGACAATATTGTCAGCTTAATGGCATTTATGAGGTTTGGTCACTTCAAGATCAATACTAGATCGCATAAGGCGGTAACAGCCCTCCTACCATTTATTCGTGAGGCCTGGTCGCTTGACTTGGACGAAGTCTGGAGCGTTTATATTCCACTGAGAGTGGAATTTGTTCAAAAATACTACAGAGCAAAGTTGATGTATCATCGAGGTGGAGTACGTGCAGTGTCACTAAAAAATCAAGTCTGGGAGGTGAATAATATACATCGTGATACATTTCGTATCGATAGCCAAATGTCAAGAATTGGGAAATTCCCCATGGCTTATGAATTCGACTTTGAAGATGTCGAAGGGGCAATTACCTTCATGGCTTGCTCCTGGCTGAAGAAAAACGAAATATTTGATACCACCGCAAACCAGAAAAAACAGTACAATACTAACTACAGTCATAATAAAGGAATTATGAATCGTAGAGGTAAGCCCTTTGTCAAGCCTAGTGAGGGTAACAAACATCACTCAATTCTGGATCTTCCATGCATGCAAGATGTCTATGCCAGTTTCAAAGCAAAAACTTTCTCCTTTGATAATAGTCGGCTATGTATGGCTGAATCCAGGGCTATCAAATTCAAATATATGCAAAAGTTCTTAAAACTAGACGATAGTATCAATTCAACAATTATACTACAAATATACTCATACAGTATAGCTAATAACGCAGTCAGCAAGTCTAACGATATTTTACAGTCGGGCTCCCAAAGTGAATTACAGCAATTAGTTGGGAAAATGATTGAGGGCAAATTGGCAGCCCAAGACGAAATGATCAAACAAGTTGACCGCAAAGTTGAGATTGTCTACAAAGATCATAGCGAAATCATTGCTCAACTGCAAGGTAAAAACGTGAAATATGAGGATCATCTAGTTGCTATTGAAGCAAAGGTAGACAGCCAAAATTCGGCCTTCAATAACAACTTTGTGAGCGAACTCAAACTGCTCAATATGCGGCACAGCAAGCTACAAAATGATGTGGACATCTCAATGAACTACTGTGATATTCACAATGGACGTAATGGCTACTTCTGTGTATGGTAATGATTTGGGGATGATTGAAGCCAAACTTTTTCAAATGATCAAGCCAGAAACTATTGCAAATGAGTGTCTAACTATTTCCAATGCAATGTCAGCCAATCGCTGCAAGCACCTCGAAGCTAACGCAGCGAAGTCGCTTAACTGTATAGGAAACACTACAACAATGATTTCAAATCAATCCACTGCTAATAACTTCAGGGAGGTTAAGTCACATTAGGGTGTAGCTGTTCACTTAGTTTCACATCTGTGGAGGCTAAATTGCATCGAGCAAAATGTATACTAAATTTATCAATCAGTTGTACTAGCTAAATTGCATCGAGCAAAATTTATGCTAAATGTATCAATCAGCCGTATCAATAAGCCGTACGAGGTAACGGCCTTATCAATGAGGGTGGCGGCAAATGATGATAATAATCTATACTTAATTTCCAAAAGTATGAAATATTCTACCAGTGTAATAGTCACAAGTACAGCTGTTTACATCTGTCTGCTTGATGCAATTTAAAGTCCCCAGGTGGGGAATGGTGTGAATTCAGCAATCAACAGCTGTATCTGGGTCGGTTGGCGGTTCATTTAAATAATGACACTGAACTGCTGACTCAGGTGCAATTGCTGACAAATGAACACTCAGCAATATAACTATTTCAAAATGCAGATGATCGGAGCGCTAAATGGCGATGACCCCCTTAAAACAGGCACCGAGGGAACTGGGGCTTGTAGTCGCAAGATACACAGTTATCTTATGGTTCAAAATTTTGTTTTGCCTAGAATTTCCACCGAGACATAAAATATTTTAAGGTATCTGACAAATATATACCAATAGTTTTCAGTAGTTTTGTGTGAAATACTTAATTACTGATTGACAGGGTTACTGACCCAAATAACTTCAAAATTAATAAGGAAAGAAAATATTAAATTAATTATATTTCGCTGAAAAAACTGGCGCAAGATAAATTATGTCCCTGGGGCTACGTTGTGACTGGCTTGAACCAAAAGTAAAACTGCACCTGAACTAATGGCCTTAATTAACCATGTAGGGGTACCATTAACCTACAGTGCGTCAAGTTCCGATAGCAATTCCAATAGCGCGACAAATTCCGATAGTGCGTCAAATTCCGATAGCAAATAAAACACGACTTAACCGTTTAAACAGGGAAAACAGAATAAAAAGCAGTTTAATGGCTACTCCTGCAAATGACGGAAATGGTGACAACGACGTCCAAATGACTGAGGATGATGTAAGCGGCAAGGCATTTCTTAAGCAAATTCTTCCAAATGTAATATCGGAGGCAAACAATCCTGGTACTTCTGATTCAAACCGCACTAATACTTATCCAGTACCCAAATTAGCAAGCAATGACGATTGGACGTCTGGTAAGGGGACCTTCTGGAGTCCTGACAAAAATAAACACACCACTTCAGGCAAGGTAAAGTGCAAAGGCAAGCTCTCGTCGCAGTACAATATGAAGCCAATCAATAAGCTAGCAAAACTTCAAACTGGTCCAGCTAGTGAAATTGAATCTCAGTCTGGTGGTGTAAACTCCCATAGGTTAGGGTGATAAGTAAATGTTGCTTGATTACTAAAGCAGAAGTGCATTGTTCTAGTTTGAGTTCTAAACGCAAACTTGACTCAATAGCAAACTTTTGCCAGTACGAACAATATTGTGAAGACGAAACTGAAATAATAATATTGTCTCGCTCAACTACTTCTATCAATGCGTCATATATCTAAAACTTGCCCCCCCGGAAACTACTGATTTCTGAACTTTTAACACAAGCTTATCAGCAAAAGGCTAAGTATGAAGCATAAAATCTTGAATATAAATGGTGAAAACTATCATAATCAAGCAACGTTTACATTTTCAACCTAAATTCAGGCAATTTAACCAACTTCAAGACAAAGCTCAATCAAACAGTGATAATCTGCAGGTGACAGTTCAGCCGTTGACGGTGTCCGATAGCGCAATCAACGTACAGCATGGCAGGATTGATGACTCTTGCTGTTGCTTGATAAATTGCGCGTATGTGCATTGTTCTAGTTTTATCGCTTAGCTAAAACTAGACATAGATACAGCAGTACGTGCGTATGAACAGTACCCCACTTGAATCACGAAATAATAGTACTGCTCATAAATGCCAACTACTGTCCCCCTTTTGTAAAATACCATATAAACTTCAATACAAACTGAACTTTTAACAATAAGTCCATCAACGCAAAATCTATTAGGGAAACTAATCAAAACTAGAATATTCATATTAAAACCTATTTATCTATCAAGCAACATGCAAAATTTCAATCCCGAATGAAGTTCTGACGTCAATTCCCATAAAGCAGCAGTTGGGGCGGTTGACGATGCAACTGGTAACAAACTTGGGGGCCCACCAACCAACGGATCAACTGACTCAGTCAAAGCTGACAGTACGCTAACCAATGATATTCCAGTAATTCAGCCAAATCATAGCAAAAACTCCACAATGAACTACACTGATACCAATTTTGAGAAGTCAGAATCGGAAACTGCTGAAAATGAACTCCTTGGGGGTACATCTGCCAGCGAGTCGGAGGATTCTGAATATGAAAGCGCCGTCCTTGACTCCGAGAGGACTATGACTAAAAATAATCAAACCAAAATTGACAATATGGAGCTCGAGCCGTCGTCAAATGACAAAATTGAAATTACCAATATCAAAAACTCGGAGTCTAAACCTGTGAGCCTTACTGCAGAAGTGAGCCAAGCTAATCAGGATGGCATAGCACCGAACTGTAAACCTACGCATGAACTTGAACTTCGCTCTGATGACAAGAAAAATTGTGTGTCCATTGGGCCCGTACCGTCAATCGGATCCATATCTTCATCTGTATCTGCAGCTCCACTTAAAAACAATGGTGCAGCAAAACCTCCCTGTTATAAAGGATCGGGGCAAATTTATGTCAATTCAAATGAACCACCAAGCTGTGCCTTTCACTTAAATAAAAAGGAATTGAATCATTCAACAACAATATCTATAGCCTAAGATATGCACTGAAATGAAAAAGTAGCTAGTCACAAATAAATTTGAATAATTATCTTTATCTCTAACCTGTATCTGTAAGTGAGACAGCTATCTAAGCCCTTCGCCATTCAGTCGCGTAATGTATACTACAATAAGTATATTATTTCAACTTTACCATGAGTAACGTCGCAATTCAATTGGCCAAATGTTAATTGACCGAATAGCCGATGATCTGCCGAAAATTACAACACTAATCTAGGTCGAATCCAATTACTTGAACTAAATTTCATCTATGATAATAACTTAAAATCAACACTGCAATTGCATTTGATAAACGACTAAAATTGAGCAATTGCACTAAAACTAAAAAATTTTTTTTAGCTAATAAATAACTAAACTTAAAATAATTTAATTTAACTTCCGTAAGTTAACCAGGATAATTGACTGGCAAACAGTACTGTAGTTAATACCTAAGCCTGTTGTGCGTTAGTAGGTAAAATTAATCAAAGGTTCTAATTAAAATCCGCCCATGTGTTTGGCTCTGAAAGTTCGAAAAACTCAACAATCTGTAACAGCATAGTAGTACCAATTGTGGTTGTCTTAGTAGCTTTAAAATTATAAAACAACCGAGCATCACCTTTTGACTCGAAAATTCTAAGGAAACTTCTAAAAGGCAAGCGGCTGATCTCTTAAACTTAACGTTCTATATTAATGACTTCAAAGTTGAGTAGGAACTGCGAAAAAGTCCCTAGTTAAAATTAAGTAAAATTAACAAGTCTCGTAATAATAAGTCCATAATATAATTCAGGTAAATTAGATCGCTTCCTCCACGTGATTGGCCTGTAAATAATGTAGAATCTAGCGTTCAAATTCTATAAAAGTGGTGTACTCTGAATATGCCGCTATCATGTAGCTTTAAGTTTAAAAATAGGCTTCAAAAATAGGCTTAAAAATAGGCGAGCAAAGCTAAAGGTATGTTCCTAAGGATAAATAAAAATCTGGTCTTGAAGACTGATCTGGTAACGGCCAGCAGTTTTGTTAACTAATGACTGTTTAACGCTACTATAAATCAAGACTTCAAGTGACACGGTTCAATACAGCTTACGTCAGACTCCAACACATGGGCGTATATAATTAATACGCCAAATATCTCTCCAATGCAATGACCAATGAGAGCGCCTACAGTAATATAACTGCTAAAACTAAGGTTTTCCCTAAGTAGCCAACTACATAGTTATATCTATAACGCTCTGGCACTAAAAAGCTCCCTTACAGAAAATCCGATTTACCGCATAGCGTATAGCACTTCCGATGGAACTTCTCCAATGACGAATATTGGTGCTGATGAGGACGGTCCACGTGAAGTAATGCTATGCCTAAATATAAATATTAATGATTATCTGGCAAACGTTGAAAGACTTAAGTACAATAATAATCAGATCAGCTGGCCCAAACTTAAGTCTAACACGGTTGTCAATACACGTAGTAATTTGAACAGAACACCTCTTACTGCAGCTAATAAGATGATGTTCAAATATATTTGTTTCGTCGTTCCCGAATTAGCTCTTGATATTATTGGAAACTTTATTGCGGCTAGCCAGAATATTAACTTCGAACTGAATGTCGACAAATACATCTTTGATGAAATTGTTACGCTCGAAAATGAACTAAAAAAGTTTCAGCCTGCTGTATCTGACTACCGCAATATACAAAAATTTTTAAAATCTGGCAGAGCTGATGAAATTAACTCCGTGACACTTCCGACGATATCTAACAAAACTTTCTCTACAATAATTCGAGTTTTTGAAAAATATGGATATAGGGTACCGCATGTCAGTAGCGACTTGGTTGTGTTTACTACTCTTAAAAAGCTCTTAAATGGTAGTACTGAAAAGATTAAAAGAATTCTGGACAAAACTAAAAGTGTCTCTAAGCAGACTTCAATTAAGAATATGCTAGCGGCAAACTCTAGGGACGGATCGCATATCAAAATAATCAGTTAACCATAATCCCTAATATATTCACTAATTGTAAATATACATCGTGTTGATTCCAAATAAGAACCGAGCAAATGGAAGCTCAAAGGGCGAGTTCAACAACAACCCAGCCGATTCCAACTAGTAGCAACCAAGGTAACTTATTGTATAATTCGGATAATCTAAATTACGGCCACAGCAATTTAAATGAGGTTGCAGCTCAAATTAATCTTCCAAGTAATATGACAAGTAATTATATTCAATTCAACAATTCCCTATTAGAAACCAACATAACTATTGCCGACTATAGGACCGATAATTACAATATATCTAACAACGACATTCTAAACAGGGCTAACTGGTCAATGTTGGCGACTAACAACAACAGTGACATGTATGACAATAGTGTGAATAGTCATGATGCTACTATTCAAGAAGCCTTAGCTTCAGTTGATAACTCTGAGAATTCCAGAACGACAATTAATCTGTCTGGTAGTAATACATCTGGTATCACCAGAGACTATATAATACCTCCAGCCATTGGGGATAGTAAACTCGAGCGCAATACTCAGGCTCTCCTAATTTCTAATGAAATTACTAATTTTAATAATATTTCAATTTCCAATAGCTCCAAAAACAGGCTAAAAAATAAAAATAATAGTAAGATTAAGAAGTATACTAATGAAAATCTTGTCATAATCTCTGCGAATTTAAACGACCCAAAAAATCAGTTTCCAAATCTCTTAACAAAATTTGGGGATGCACATGTATTTTGTCTGCAGGAGCTCAACTGCAGACCTGAATTTTCACCAAAAAATTAGGCTTACCTGGGCACTTTACGGCTTATGTACATGATGAATTACTGGTCCACGATCGTCCAATTGTGACAGCGGCTATCGTAATTCGAAATGATTGCAATCTAAATGTCAAAATTAAATATAGCAAGCCACCATTCATTTCTGTAGCTATTTCGACCAAAATTGAAGGCAAAATAACTCTGAACATAACCAATTTTTATAAGTTCCATCTGAACTCACCTAAGGCAAGATGTCTTAATGTTTTCACTAATGAACAACTTTTAAAAACATTTCGGAATCATTTTGACAAAATTTTCGGCCTGCAGCACAAGATTCCTAGTATACTTTGTGGTGATCTAAATGCCAATTACCGCAACCCGCGCGCTCAGGATTGCAAATCCTTCTGTAGCTATTTCAAAAATAACTCAAATAAATATATAGACCATAACTTTAAGTTTACTAATGTTCCTAACAAAAAACCGAGAAATAAAATTGCCAAATATTCAAACATTGACACTTTCTTGGTAAAGGATCTGTCAATGGTTGAACTTGAACAACATGATGGCTTTTTAGTCGCCGGCAATGACGGTCATTGCATTTTTGAGGCCAAATTTAATCTGAAACTCGAAATTAACCATTGCATATTTAAGTTTAAAACTCGCACGAAAGCAACGCCTGAAGAGATTTATGATAAAGGTTTAGAAACCCTCACTAAATACAAGGATGAATTAGACACGTTATTCTCTCAAGCCTGTGATTTCAAAAATAACAACAGTAAGGACTGTGTACCCCCCTTTCAAACGGTACCGTATACCGAGAAGTTAATTACGATCATGGAAGACTCCATGAATGCCTTACTACCAGAGAAAATTATACATTGTAACAAATTAATATCTCACAATTATATGTCTACGGAATCTAAAAAATTGTACAAAAATGTGCAAAAAGCTAATGTCCTATTTAGAAAAGGTTTACTCGATCCAGAGCAAATTATTACTTTGCAAACTGGTACTAAATTAATGAAAAGTATGATGCAGGCAGACCGACGCGAATTTCAAGGTAAATGTATAAAAAATAATCCGACTATAAATGACATCTTCCACATCAACAAAATACACAATAATAA
>SCLE01330030.1:0-11932 GCA_004367955.1 Bathochordaeus stygius | reverse complement strand
GTTGGTTTCGTGGATATGGAAAACCATTCGAATTAATTCGTCTGAGTTGGATATTCCCATCGCTAAATTATTATAATTTATAATTTAAGTAAGGCCCTCAGGAGGGGACGGAGAAAAGGATTTAATATTAAGAAATACAAATCGCGTTAAAATAAAAATAAAAAATGGGGGGTCATAGCGAATGAGACACAATAATGTGCACTGATGGCGCCATGCTGATATTTGAGCCGTAATCATAGAGTTACCGTTTGGATTTGGAATCATATGTTCCGTGTACAGAGCTTGATTGCACTGAGATATATGCATTATTATTAGTTATCAGAGCCATCGCGTGGGCGGTACACGCGATAGTTCAGATACTACAATATACATCATATTGTATAAGCATTATGTTTAGGTTGGAAATTACACTCATTGAAATTATTTGCATATTTTTATTGACTGAGATTTTACTGAGGAACTGCTATTTCAGCGAACTGCTATTTCAGCGAGATCGAAGGAATTTGCCATCACCGCAGTCTTGATAAAGTGAAGAGTAAATTGATCACTGAAATGGATATTAAGGTTGCAAACTTGATATATGCTTTATTATTATAAGCCTTCGAATGACTAAAAATTTTTATACCTAGCAAAAGTCAGCAGGATTCTTTCGTTTACGCAGAATCGTGTTGTCGATTCGGGTGAAAATGGGCGAGTCCTTATTGAAGAAAATGACACAGGTGAGACGCTTGTTCAAATTGTACACGCTTTCGCTCAAATTGTAGTAACCCCGAAAGCCTCCTTTCTTTATCTTGCAGCGAATCGAGTTTCCATGGACATTATTTGCACACAATTTGACGTATTCGGTGAGATTGCAATAAGCCGCCAGGAGGCAGTTTTTGCGAATGAGCGAAAGACAAAAATCCATATCAGTACGATTGGAAAATTCGCTATACGTGCTGAGGTCAAATCTCACATTGTAAATTTGAAAATAGCTCTCGTTGCATTCGATGATAATTTTGTCAGAGCAGGCGTCCCAGTTAAACTAAATTTGAGTTAAAGGGGTACGTATTAACAATAAATTTAATAGGCGTACCTGCAAACGGGTGTTCTCATAGGCTTGTTTGAAACCTTGAAGGTTGGTTTCCAGGGCGGAGATAATTTTCTCAAAGTGGCAATTGAATTCGGAAAGTGTCCATATTTGGGTCGACCGCTCAATATGTTTGATGAGGACCTGGAAAAATGCTCTTTCAATAACCTTGATTAGTATTGGACCTTAATAAAAAAATTTTTTTATTAATTTATTAACTCGCCCTTAAGCGGGTGGCAGGAAGCTATAAAATGTAAAAAAAGAGAAGAAAAAAGAAAACAGAAAAAAGATGAGGGGGGGTTAAATACCTCGATTGTGTTTTGTAATTGTTCCGTTGGTAGGTAGTTCCCATAATAATTGGACGATATTGTCAGCTTCAAATACTTGGTCACAGCTGGCATTCACAAGTTTGTCTCTGAATGTAAGAAGTCTTTCCTCAAAATGACAGAGGGGGGGTATGCCTTGAATTTTATGCGTAGCGTCGCTGTATTTCTTGAGAAAGTTGAGGCGGTTATTTTTGACAACAAGTGGGGCTGGTCTACACATTTTGTCAATGAATTTAGGTAGGACTTCAGGGCACACATTTCCATTGACGTAGCATTCATTGCAGAAGCCACAGCTGCAGAATCCGTCACTCGAGACATCGGCACGATAACCGTTCTTTGTCACTTTTCGTAGCGAATTTACGTCATTGAATTTTGCGCAAATGGTTGTTTCGGTCATTCTGGCGTGGCATGACGTTTGTTTTTCAACCGTAACCAAACAAGCCATAAGTGCCCGCATTACATTTTCAACGGGCCGTCTGCAGAGTAAGACAGGGTCAAGGTCACTAAATGTTTCGTCAGCGCCAAAAGCGAATTCGACAATTGACCGTTGCATATTGATAGCTTCGCTAAATACATTAACTGCCACAGCGTGTCGGGCTCTGCATGAAGGCATACAGTCAACTAAAGCAGAATAAACATTAGTTTTATTCAGAAATTTAAATATATTTGTTGCCGAAACAATGGTTAAAGGTTACTAAAATTGTTACAAATGTTACGTTTGTTGAAAGGGTTAGGGAGCGTTCATGGCTGTAAGTACTTAAAAAGGCGCGAATAAGATTTAAACGATTGGATTTGATTTAGCCATAAAAATGTGGTTAGGTTTCATAAGTTGCCTTATTAAAATGATTAAAGAAAAACGGGCTTAATCTGAATTGTGCCCGAATATAGCCTAAAGGAGTGCCAATGTGATTTGAGAAGATATAATTTACCTTGCATTATAGTCGTTTCGTGAAGCAAATTGAAATTGTCGGCTTTGTTAATCTCAGAGTATTAGAAAATAGGCATAATTTAGTCAGTAAAACGGAAATATTTTAAATATCTAGAAAACATTTATATTTGAATTGGGAAGTGCGCTGTAACGATTACGTAATATACTAGGGATCTAAAACTTGGGGAGATACACTTTAAATAAACAATTGACGTGCCTCGTCCTAACCGAAGACCAATATAGCAATTTATTTATACCCGCTAAATTGGTTTGCTAAGTGTACCGGCTGACATATGCAATAAAAATCTGAAAATTATTGCAGTTAGGTTATTTGATAGATTTAGCTGGATGCAAAGATGCAAATTTTTGGGTAACGTTGTTGGGTATTAGTTCAAAATGTAGGACGGGGCACAGCTGTAGTAAACGAAACTTAGGAAATAGATTAAACATGATTCAAATAATCCGCCCGGAGATATCATGTATTAGTCATTGGCCAGGTGCAATTAATTATTTATTAAAGTTGAATTGTTTGCCTTGGGGTAACTTTTAGGTTAATATTGTTAGTTTAGGTAAATCGTTTTTGATGTAGTGGAAAATTGAAGAAAATTTATTTTTAAAATGCTTATTGAATATACCAGAAAGTGGGAGCGGCATTACGTCGTCATTAGCGATGTAGAGCGGGGTTCAGTTGCCGCATAAGATGTTCAAGGATTAAATTGAATTTACGGGTATTTAGATTCATGCAGCGAGTCCGAGTCGCTGTAACTACGGATGTTTGTGTACTAGTCCAGGATAAATTATCAGCGTGACATTTATTGATGATTTTCTCGTCAAACTTACAATTTTTACAATCGGTTCTACCCGCTCTGTGGGGGCAGGTAAGTTTGAAGTGCTCTTTTATGAGACCTTCAAACTTAGCTGTCCCCAGTTGACCTTTTATAAACCCGGGTAACCTGTTGAAAAGGGGTCCCTTGCAGAATGGAAATAAATTTGGATACCCTTTGTTGACAGGGGACCCAGTGAATACAGGTTGCCCCGTTAGGTTACCATTGGTTTGTGTACGCAACGCGTTATTAACCCATTGCAGATTGGTGCCTGAACACTTGAATAAAGATTTAATTTCCGAGTATAAAATTTTGGGTACTTTTTTGTAGATAATTTTCCCAATTAGCTGCATACCACATTTAACATGAAGGTTCCGAGGATCAGGCCAGCCCGTAAGACGGAAAATTCTTGAGTATGAAATACGCTTGACCCCTACAGCACGAATGTCCAGGATATCACATATTATATTTACTATGTGTTTGGAAATTTTGTTGTAGGTTAGATTATTAAAGAGGGGCATAACGTCCATACCGTAGTTTAAGGTACCAAATATTAAACTTTGAGCCAACTTAAGAAGATCAACTGAAGCATCGTTATATTTGATGTTATTTATGAGGGCGCGAATTTGAATGAGCGCGAACTTGATATGACTTACTTGATTTGAAAAGTTAAGGTTATAGTCAAAACGCAGACCTAAATATTTTATGCGATTTACGCTTTTCACAAAATTTGACCCTATACTTATAGGTAGCGAGACATCAGACTTACCTATGACCGTAAAGGTAGTCTTCTCAAAAGAGATATGAACCCCCCGGGCAAGCGTCCAACTGTCGATTTTTTTGAGAAGTTTCTGGGCAGCTCCACGGGCTTCAGCTTCAGACGGGCGACAGATTACAGCCACAATATCATCTGCAAATACAGTGATTAAAGTGTGCTTATCATTGGGGTCAATAAGATTATTAAGGTTTCCCAGCATAAGGGAAAAAATTAGGGGTGAGGGGGAGCCCCCTTGGGGGACGCCAAACTCAATAAGGTCAAAAATTGTGCTGTATTCACCCCCCTCTAAAACTGACCCTTTTCGATTGCATAGGCTAGACTTAACGAAATTTAGTAAACCAGGGTCCAGAATTTTAGATAGCCTTATATTTATGTATTTATGCGGGACTGTGCCAAACGCATTTGAACAGTCAACTGTGACTATTATAATAACCCAGCCGACTGGACATTTGGCGATAAAATTTAGAACCTCAGCTAAGGCAGTCGCACAGGAGTGGTTTTTTCTAAACCCGTGTTGGTTGTCAGGTATATAGCCTTCATTTTCAGAGTGTTCTTGAAATCCCGCTGTAAACCATTTATCGCGTCCCGCGGAAAAGCCCGGGACGCTAAGCATCCGATTGGCCGAGATGCAATTTTGATTTTTTGCGTTAAATTTTGGGATTGCAACCATCTTGTTGATTTTGTCGTGTTCAGGATAGATACCGAGACCGACATCTATCCTGAACATTTCGACAAGATACCAAGCAAGGTCCACAGGCCAGGCCCCTAATACGTTTTTGTTAATTGAAGAGTTGATCCCTTTTGTGGTCTTTTTCATACTATTTATTATATGGAGAAGGGAGTTTGATTTGTTATTCCCTTCAAAACTGAGGACCATGTCGCTAAAACTGAATTTTTTGTCACTATGGGTCCAGTTAGGGTGGCTGGACTCATTGGTACAAACAATGGCGGTTTTATTTTGCAGTTTTAAGAAATGATTTTTATGTTCTTCCGCCGAAAATTTGGGCCTAGTGCCAAAAATGTGCTTTTCGCCTTTATTGTGGACCCTATGCAACTTGTATATATCATTACCAGTGGGGTTAAGTACATTGATAGACTTACATAGGTTGGATCGGCGGTCCAGTTGGATCTGGCACTTTAATTCGCTTTTTAACTCTTCAAGTTTTAGCACTTCTGCTGCAGACATTTTATTTTTACTAGCTCTGAATGAATTTTCAAAATTTGAGATATCGTTATATAGATTGGAGGTGCGAAAAGAAGGCGCATTATATGGGACCAATTTGTTGAATTTGACTAGTTTCATTGGCATCAGATTCAGCATACATTCTTCAATTAAGGTAACGAGAAATTTGGAATACGGGACTGTTTTATAAGAGGGGGTACAGTTATTTAGGTTGAAATTGGTCATATCTTTTTTGGCTTCAGAAAGAAGCCTGTTAAGTTCAAGTTGATTATCCTGTAAGGCTTTAAGTCCAGTATCGTAGATCGCCGCAGGCTCAGCAGGTTTCTGAATGAGCATAGTTGTGAAATTATTTTCTACTACAACATCAATATTGAGAATTGCTTGGAAGATAATATGACCGTCATTCCCCACTAATATTTTACCATCATGCCCTTTAATTGTTAAAGTTTCACAATTGTTAGAATTTTGGATACTTTTTGCGTTTTTAGTATTATTTAGACTATGCGGGGAGTTGCCGCGATTAGGCCCTTTATGGCTATTATAAGGGTCCACGAAATTATTTGTGAGAAACACATCAATATTTGACGGATTTGGGGGACCTAAAGTGTTCTTTTTGTTCGGGACGTTAGTGAAATTTAGGGAGTGGTTAGAGTAGCCATTAATGGCTAACTTGAAAAAAGTACAGAACTGTTTACAGTCCTGACTTCGCGGATTTTTGTAATCGACGTTGAGATCGCCGCAAATTATTCCGATCACTTTTTTCTGCGTTTTGATAATATCCTGAAATTTGGAGACAAAAAAGTTTAAATATTTAGTTCGGTCAAAAATTTCGAGTGCCCTGGCCTTCACAGAATCATAATGGAATTTATAAAAGGAGACTATGTTGCACCAGATGGGCTTATTGTCAATAGCCCCTATTTGAACGGCAATCCCAGTGAAGGGTGCCTTTTTATATTTAATTTTAACCGTGAACCCCATATCATTACGGACTAGGATGGCGGAAAGCACCGTTAGTTTATTGTTAACATAAATGGGGTCATGAAAAAATGCAGAGTAATTTTTGGGAAAGGACAGCCTTTTAGTAAATATGATAGGGTTACAGTTTAGCTCCTGCAAGCATATAATATGTGACCCCCCAAAAACGTCAAATATTTTTGGTAACTGCTTAACGGGATCATTTAGATTCACCGATATAATTGTAAGCTTGTCCATAGTATTTGTAGATGGAGTGTTGGAGCCGGAATCAGATATGTGCAAGGAAAAGTCAGCGATTTTATAACATTGTTCATCATTTTGCACTAGAAGAAAATTGCGTGGATTATCGTCAGTACCACTTATGCGGTCACTGTGGAATGAAGAATTAGAGCGAGACGAACTGTACTCATGTACTGGTGGTATTCCCAGGGGGTTATTGGACCGTGGGGGGGCGAGAGCGCCCGCAGTGAGATTTAAGTTATCAACCCTAGAATGGGGTGGAGACATAGCTTGGCTTTCGTAAAACGGAGAAATACCTTTATTGTCGTTGAATGGCGATTCGTCAGTCGGGTCGCTATTGTGAACGTTCATTCGCGCAGATTCTCGACTTAAAACCGGTTCGGAGTCGTCCTTAGAGCTAGTAGTATTAGAAATTGTTGTAGTATAGCTAGAAATTTTCGGATTTGGAAAATTAATACGAGGATTATTAAATGAACCGTTACTGCTCCTTCCTGCCGCTTTTGCAAAAGATTGGGCAATAGTGGGTTGTATAAGCCGCTGACTATTTTTTAACGCACCCTCGATATCAATATTATTTATTTTGAGAAATTTCACAAAAAGGGTTTCGAGGTCATCAGAGCTACGGAAATTCGGCAGAGTAAGGCCCTTCATTTCAAAAATTGTGACTATTTTAGTAAAATTTTCGACAGAGATATCCGGCAATAGGATTTTCAGTATGTTTGACTTTCCGTGCAACATGGCCTCGGAGTAGCTATCGTGATCACATACCACGGGCTGCAGCTTTTTGAGGTTATTGAGGAGTTCGCTTAACTCGCATAAAATTTTGCTGCCATTTAGGTTTTTGTTGGCCGTGATTTCCTCGCTAGTGTTCGCTAGTAAGCTCTCTACAACTTGGATAGTTTGTTCGGGGATCAGGCAACAAAGGAACCTAAATAACAGTTTGTGTTGTGGATGTTGCAGAGGTTCCCCCCTAAGTTTTCTGTTAGAAAATTTAGTTGGGAACTTCCGTGCGACTTTTTTCCTTTTATTAGTATTAAGAGGGGGTATGCTGGACAGAAAGTCGTCACTCCAAATAAATTCCAGGATGGAGTTAGATGGACGAATACTGTTATCCTTGTTGTCGCTTATGGAGGCGCCGTCAAAATTGGCATTATTGGCGCCGTCAAAATTGGCATTATTGGCTTCATAAAGGATGGAAGGTGCAGTAACATCCTTCCCTATTACTCCATAAATATTTGAGATGGAATTCGGATTTATTTTGTCCGATTCAATTTCGGACATCTTTTCGCGTGAATTAAAAGAGATTCCGTCCGTAGTTTGAGCAGCGGCATGTAAGTCCGACGTACTCAGATCGAGCGGTATAGGAGTTGATAATTTACGCTTTAGGGTAATTCTCAAAGCGGATCCATCCGATTCCTTAAGAGTGGATTGAGGCGTTTTAGGGGGTAGAGGCGTGTGTGATAGTACCTTAAGGGCTTTCGCCGCGTTGTCATCGACGTCGTCACTTTTCCGTTTGACACCTTGCCGGAGAAAGTTCGCTGTAGCAGTATTTGTGACATTTGACTTTGGAACACTTTTTGGAACTGCAAAGATGGGATCCGATAGACGCAGTTTAGCTGCCACTGATAATTTGTTTTCGGCTGATAGGCTCTCAACATTATTTTCGAGGAACTCGCCTGCCTCCATGGTGTTAACACCGTCCAAAGTAATTTGCTCCGCTGAAATATTACTGTTAATCGATTTGCCGTTCCAACTGGACAGGTTGTTATAAGGGGACCTGATTGCGAAGTCATTATTGTTGCGATATTTACTACTATGGAAATCTGCGAAATTTTTGTTAAAGGGGCGCTCAAGTGCGACGCACTCTTTAGAATTATTTACAGGGATATTATTCTGATAATTAGTGTGCGAGACACGAGGAAAAGATGAGAGACGTTCAAGTTTAACCGGACTATTTGGGCCTGCATCTATTTGCGTTTTGCACTTATCAGAGAAATTATTAATTGAAGGGCCTATGTTTTCAAAATTTTTGAAACCGATATTATTGGGGCAGCAAACATTTTGTTGTTTAGTTGGTAAATTACGTTTATTGTTGTTACATTTAGAACTAGAAAGATTAGAATTATTGGTAGGAGTGGGTACCGACCGGGCTATGGAATACCCCTTTGTTTGCTTGACTACGTTGCTACATCTGGGGTTAATGTTAATTGTAATTTTGTCTGACTTATTACATGAGGTTAAATTGGGGCAAGATTTGTTAGGAGTGAAAGAGGACGGCCACTGGGAGTCCCAGTTCGTGAAAGATGATAATGTACCTGTTTCTTCTTCAATTGAATCGCTTTCGAGGAATTCAGCTGAAGCGGCATCCGTATTGCGGATATTAACCTGCGAGAGGTCGTCGTTAAATTCATGCACCTCTTCAATGCCCGAGAAGGAAGAAACTGGTGGAACAGGAGAAGTTTCACGATTGACTTCATGCGTTCTGTAATCACCTAGAATTTTAGTTGCTGTGGTGGCTGTGTCCAAAGCCAGCGAGACCAGGCTGTCTTCATCGAGAATTTTGAAAATTTCGCCGGGGTTGGCGTCTTTATTGACGGTTACTGAGGCGAGCACCTTTATTTGTTGCTCATTATAATTGGCGTAATCAATAGCCAATTCGGTAGCCTTGGTGTTTTTCGCCCTATCTTTCTTGATTTGAAGGATTTCTTCATCCAGCTTTTCCGCAAGTTTTTTCTGCCAGCGAATACTTTTTATTTGACGCAATTTTAGGGCTTTTTGCTCATCAGCGATTTTTCGGTTATCAAGTATAGTTGACTCCACTTTGTGGTCGATTCGTTGGAGTCTGTCTGAAGAACTTTTTTCATACTGCCTAAGGGCAGTTTTGACTTCATTTAATTCTCGTTTGCAGCTGAGAAACGCGGTGGTATGGTCGTCGAATTGAATTTTTTGGGCAGCGAGAAGCTTATGTTGCGCTTGTAAGTTGCTTAAAGAAACCGCAACATTGTCTTCGATTTTTGAGATACGTTGCTCGTCAATATCTTCGTTAGGGTCCCCAAAGTGTGAACTTCTGACCAGTGATACGGACGCTGCGTTGTCCGGAAGAACGTTCGCGCGCATTCTGAAGAACTTAACACAGCAAGTATATTTTGCCGCCCTGATATTCGCTAGGCAGGTATCAATGTTATTGAAGGAGAAATGGAATCTATCGGCGTCAAACAACATATCGTCCATACAGGGCATGTCCGCTCTACTTCGATGTTTGGAGTTACCATGTGGCGCTTTGAAGAATTTGCCCCTTCGGTTGAGTGTCCCTTTATGGATACTTCGATTTTCGGCGAAGACCTTTTTTTGCTCATCTGACGAGTCATATATTCGGTTTTTAATGAGCCAATTGGTCGCCATATTAGGGGCATAATTGGCCAGATCGTCAATTCCGAATTTATAAAATTTCGGGAAATTCCCGTAGGGAGATTTCTCGCCGTTGGCAAACGCGTTTGCATGATGTTCATTCATGAGGTTAGCTTCGATGAATAGTTGCTCATTATTTACAGTTCCGTATTTGAATTCGCATCGAGCACTTTCGTATAATTTACAAAACATTTCGCATGGTGGTATGACAAGTGTCCATTTGACGCCATTGTATGACCACGCTTCTCTAATGAAAGGCAGGCGGGCCGTTACTATTTTGTGGTAATCATTAGGGAATTTATGTATACAGAACTTGAAAAAAGACATCTGGTCCTGGATGTTCGCAATGAAAAGGCTGTTGACAATTGTGTCCACGTTTAGTGCAGAACTTTCTTGGTCGTTGAAGAGGACACTCGCGGGGGTTAGGCCAATTCTTTCGATTGTGGATAGGAGACGACCAAGCGGAGTGGGAACGATTTTATTCTGGTACAGGTCCAGAGTAATAGGGTCCCCTTTGGAGTCTTTCATGGCCAAGGGGTTATTGTAGTCGTCCATTATATTACCGCAGATTTTGACGTCATATTTTATAAACGCATTCGAGGACGTTTGACACCCTACCCAGTCCGCTACGTCGAACCAGTTGTGATGCGGCAGGTAATGCATGGTTACCTGATCAGTCAGGGCTTCATTGAATGTGGTGGTTTTGTCAGCTTCCGAATGAAGTGGCGCGGGGGCAGAATTTGTGTTAGCGAGGCTTTTTTTGACCAAGTGGAACTTTGGGTGATCTGCGGAGAATCCACGTTCACGTCCACGTCCACGCCCTCTTCCGCGATAAGAACCGCGTCCTCGTCCTCGTCTCTGCTGAGTTTTTGCGACATCTAAAGTAGATATATTTATACTATGTTCATTCAGGCGGGTGGGATGCCAATTGGGCATATAGAGTAGGCTTTCATTGCCATGCATATTAAGTGTAGACCCACCATTACCGAGATGTGGTCGGCCGGGTCCGGTTTGAAGGAAATATGAATCGGGGAAAATAAGGTGTTTCGGAATGTTCGGATTTTTTGGGTAGTTCGGAATGTTCGGATTTTTAGGGTAGTTGCGGACATCCTCCGATTCCGGACCTAAAGAGGGGCGAGTCGAGTTGGCGCGAATAGAGAAAGGAAATCTATTTATTTCTGAGCAACACTGTTCCTTTTTGGTTGCTATTATCGGAGTAATGTCACTAGGTGGATAAATATGAGACTTACAAGTATGAGTATTCATGTTATAAGTATTGGAATTGCTTGTAGCAGTGTTATATGTTCTTCCATGCCCTCTAGAGAGTCCCTTGAACGTTGTGCGACTAATTCCGCGCATGGATGATCCTCTAGAATATTTTTGATTGAGGTTAAGGCCTTGAAGATAGCGCGTGTGATTGTTGGTCTGACTGTAGTTGTATCTAGTATTTGATGGCCCGGCTTCGTTGAAATTAGGGGCACTGAATTGACTAGGTGGCTGCTGTTGGAAGTTGTTATCCGGTTGGACTCCCGAAGACTGAGTTTGCACATTGGAGGAGGAAAAGCCAGAAGCGGGGGCTTGTTGAGTACCATATTGGTTATATTCTAAATAGTGTTTAAGCTGTATTAAACATGTATATAGAAATAAAGTTGATTAAGTAAAGGTTAGAAAATGGTTAAACATTATCGAAAGGAGGGTGAAGATGGTAGCCACGAAAAAAGAGAAGGGGGGGGGTATTTTAATATGCTAGTAATTAATATGCTAGAATTGAAAGAGTACCTTGAAGTGTTGATTAGCTAAAGCTGATTAGACTAATTTGGTATTGGACGAACTTCCAGAAGATATAAGTGTTGAGGTATACTTTTGGTGAAATTAGTTAGTAATTTACCTTCATGTGGCTGATAGTCATTATTTCGTCTCAGCTGGAAGTGGTTGTCGACTTCCATTGGGGCTTCAGGTCTCCCATTATTTAGCGAGTTATTTCTAGCTCCATATCCAGCGGCACCATACTGGGTAGTAGATCTCTGCGAGTTGTACGCTGCAGAGTTAAGCATATTAAGATGAGTGCTGGCTAAAATTAAGCGATTAGGTAAAGGTTAACTAATACCTAATCAGGCAGGATTATTTTGTAGTATGCAAATGGGTACCGGTGCGGCTGTTGGAGTGGTTTGAGTCGGATCAGTGCGGATTTGTGTGGATCG
>SCLE01328929.1:0-11960 GCA_004367955.1 Bathochordaeus stygius | reverse complement strand
TTTATAGTCAAACTTTCAGAAAACCTTACGCATGTGGTATATATGAAGTTCCAAAGCCCCTTACATAAAAATTGTGCATGATTTTGACATTTTAACCTAAGTTTGGTGAACAAAAATAAAAAAGGGGCCCTATAAGATACAATCGGGATTTTACACATCAAAACTGTATCTTATAGCCCCCCCCCTGTATTTACCTCCACTGGATTGGCTTTTTGACCCAATTCGTGATTTGGTACTTTTTGAATTGTTGTTACATATGCCGATGCACCGTTAATCGCCCTTTCCTCATTTAATTCGTCCATATCTAAATAAGTTCCTTTACTGTCATTGTGTAACCTTTATTTATTTATAGGTTTTCAACGTCCAGTCCCCTTTCTCTAATGTATTCTGCGATTATTTCGTCCTTCATGGGCAGTATGGACACGTCCATGTTTTCTCCTTCCTCCAGTTCCTTTTTTGCCGTTGTGTAGTAGTCTATTTTTAGATCAAACAGCCCCTCTTTGTTCTCCATCCTTTCAATGTTTCGCATGATTCTCATTGGTGATTTATTGGCCAACGCCTCTCCCTTAAATGCGTTCATGTCTTCCCACCGCATTCTTCTGAGAATTTTTTTTAAATTCAAACCATTCGTTTATTGCCTCTTGAAGGTCCTCTTGCGCTCTTGATCTCTTTAGAATATACTCATTTTTCTTTTGTGTGATCCCTTTTTTATTCATTCTGAATAGGAAGGGTTTTAGTTTATTATTTCTCCGTACTCGTCTTGTTTTATTAACGTTATCACTATGTCTCCTCTATTTTAAGATCCATTTTAGCAGAAAATATCCCGTAGGTCTCATATTAAAGCTTGCCGATAGCTTCTTGTTTTGTATCCATGTTTCCTCTTCTGACGGAATCATGATCAGCGCCTCCATTCCTGGTATTTCCAGATCCAGTTTCTTGATTTCTGCCCTGCTGTCTCTTTCGTATCCTTGTAGTGCAATTGGCCATTCTAGCCATAAATGCCCTAGAAGACATATCTTCGTCTCCTTCAGTTCTTCTCTGATATGTGTAAGCACTTTGTTTATTATGTTTTTTGGTGGAAAGATGTATACCGTCTCCTTTCCAAATTCTTGTTCTGTTACCTTTCTCCAACTTATGTATTTCCCGCATTTTGCGTTTTCCCTGGTTGCCATGGCGTCAATGTCGAATTCTATCTTCAATATTTTTTGAAAGATTGAGAATACCCATTCTGGTAAGAATTCTTCATTCCATGAAATTCTTCTCGATGCTCCATCTGCTAGTTGATGTTCCGTCCCGATCCAATGAACATTTATCTCCATTTCTAGTTGTTCCGCTAATTCGCAGGTGGCTGTTACTATGTCATTAAGTCGTCTGTTTGATGTGCCGTCATTCCGAAACGCGTAGCAGACCGCTTGATTGTCACATAATATTGTTATATTTCTTTTATTCATGTGCTTCCTCCATTTCGAGATCGCCGATAATATTGTCATTGCCTCCTTATCATGTATGTCCCATGCCTGTACCGTTTCCGAAAAGTAATGTGTGAGCTCTTCCTGCATTCCTTTCATGAACATTTTCATTCCCGCGGCCGCCTTTGATGCGTCCGTGAACAATGAAACCGACACTTGAGCTCTCGGTTTCTTTATCCATAATCGTTTCAGCTTCATTTTCTCCAGCTCAATCCATTTTTCTAGCTTTTTATCCATTCTAGGCCTTCTCTGTCGGCCTCTATGATTTTTCTGGTCATTTGTCTGATGTATCTCTTCATTCTTTTACATGCAATTTGAAATGATACCGCCTTCCCTCTGACTATTTCGATTTCTTTGACTCTGACGTTTTTCCCATTTGTACCTCTCTTAATTTTTCGCATCTGGCTTTAAATTCAAGCCATTTGTCCCCCGGGACACTGATTGACGCTTCCATCGTGTTAATGTTCATTCCCAGGAATTGTTGTCTCTTTTTTGGTATGAAGTCACTTTTTCTAGTGATATGAATCCCCCGATGCAATTATCAATAGTGTCCCCAGGAAACAGTTTATCGGAACGTTGTTTTTCTCTCTGTATGAAACCTCGTCATCCAGAAACAATCTGTCGTCCAGGTATAGCGACGATTTACTCCGTATTTTCTCGCATAATTCATTGCAATCATGTTGACCCGCTGAAACGCCCCCGGGCTCTTTGGTACCCCGAGGGGGGGGGGGTGCCCTGTATACGAATGTCACCCCTTCATATTGAAAACCTGTGAGTTCCCTGCTTTCTCTATTCAGTTTCAGCAGTTGGAACCCGCTTTTATCATCCAGTTTTGTCATAAGCTCGTTTCTTTTGATGATTTCAAGTATATTCTGAAGGCCTTCCAATTTGCATGGAGTGGAACTTGTCTCTATTATTTTTATGAGTCCCCCGTCGAAACATAGTCTAGGTTTCTTTTTCATGTTTGCTAACACTATTTTGGTCACCAGTTGTACCTCTTCCATATTTTCCACTATTTGTATTGCCCCTGATTTGAGCCATTTTTCTAACGTGCTTCTTATGAAGCCATGATGCCCTCTCAATATCTCCTCGTTGTTTTTCTCCACCATTTTCATCGGAGCATTCTGCAATATTTTTATTCTTGGTACCTCTTTTGTCGGCTTGTACCAGGTGTCAACCGTCGACAACATTTCTTCCGCCACTTTATCTTTTTGTTTTTTGCAGATTTTAATCCTGTCACACCATTCTTTGGCTTTCTTTCTCTCCATTCTGCGCTGAAGCCTTAATTCTTCTTCTGCTTTATCTTTTTGTAGAATTTCATCACAAAACTCGTGATGCCACATCCCTCCGCCATGTTAATTGGTGATATGTTTTCGTACAGGTCTACCCCACTGTGAATGTCGTTGTAGCAGATGTGTCTGTTCCATTCTCCGTTCAGGTGCCGTATCATTATCATCGGTATCTGAATGAAGTCCGAATAAATCCCCGCGTAAAAATCTTCCTCCTTTCTGAAGTATACATCTGCCCAGCATGCTTCTTTCTCCCCTTGAATGACTTCATGTCTTTTGTTACTTTGACTCTTGTCTCTTCGGCTTGAACGCGTTCGACTATCTGATCTAGCTCGGCTTCATCTTCGCTCTCCTATACGCTGCCGCCATCTTCTATATTCGATAGATTTTCTAAAGCATTATTTATACTTCCGTCCACTGAAGAACTATTTTCGTACTTAAATTCTTCTTCTGAGCCAGAAGAATCTTCCTCCAATGACTCCGAAAATTCTTCGTCACGTCTTCGTTTTTTGGACGATTTTTCGACTTCATCTTCACGTTTTCTGGATTTTTCTTCCTCCCGTTTTTCTGCTTTTCTTCTTCACGTTTTTTCTCCTTCTCGTCTTCGCGTTTTATTTCTGCCTCTTTTTTGGCTTTTTCCTCCTTTCTTTTGAGGTCTTTATATTCCTCTATGGTGAGTGACTTCTTTTTGGGCCCTGAATTTAATATTAGCTTGTTTCTAAGCGAAAATTGTTTATCTTTTGGATTTTTATAAAGTTCCCAGATCATCGTACCTATTTTCCTGCTTTCTGACTTCTTCTGCGCTAGCCCAGAATCAATGAAGTCTTTCTCCTTCTTTCCATCGTCTTTATCCCGAAATTTGTTTTCTTCGGATTCTACATTTACCGAAATTTCGTCAATTTTTTCTTCAGCAGTGCTTCGAGGGTCTTCTGTATGCCTTGCTTCTCCATTATGTTATTTCGAAATAACTCGCGATAGTCCGCCTCCATGAATTCTGGTTGCATATTTCTTGAGAACAACTTTTGATCACGTGTGCGTTTTATGGTGGTATCCAGGTACTTTTACATTTCATCTTTTGAGTACAGGTTTGCCCAAACCTCTGTACCAGCTGGCAATAATTCGGAAAAGCATTTGATGGCGCCTCTAAACATTTTCACTTTTCCGACTCTGTTGATGACATTTATCACCCGTCTGCCGCAATTTAGATCCTGAAGCCCAATCTGTCGTAAAATCACCATCATGGCAATTGCCCTGTCAGTCAGTTCCTCCAGACTCGTTTTGCCCAGTTGTGTGGCCAGCTGCGCCATGACAACGCCTACCAGCACGCTGTATCTCTTGATTGCGAAAATTGTGGCCCTTTGATCTTTGGTAACGCCTTCATTCCACCATGCCTTCATTTCTTCGTCGTTTACCTGCACTCTGAGATTGTAACAAAAGTGACTCCACTCTAGGCCCATTGAAACATTGACCTCTCTTTCAAGTTTTTTGACAAGAAGTTCAATTTCGTACATGCGATCTTCGTCTCTGCCTTCTACTTTGCTGCGATCGATTTGACTTCTTCGAAATTCGTTCTCCACCTGTATTCCATGGTGTTTTCCAGTTTGGTCACCGTCTCCGTCATTTCCAGCATCCTTCTAGTTATATATACGATCTGATTTGCCTGCTGATCTTGTCTGCCCTTGATGTCCAGCGCTAGCTCAACATTGTCACTCATTTCTTGAGCCGCCGAATCCTGGTCTTGCATTGTTGGCTCCATGTCTTCTTGAAAAATCGGTTCCGATGGAATATCAGAGCCCGTGTCTGTAGCTTCAGTCACGTTCGGAATTTGAACCAATTCTGCTGGCTCCTGTTGCTGAGCCAGCTGCTCCTGCTCTTGTTGCGAACCCGCCCCCATTGGAATCGGAACTGTTGTTGATTGGTCAGGTTCCGTGGTGGGCGGCGTTTTTCTTTTCTTCTTTTTGTAGGCTCTTGCCTCTTCTCCAATTTTTTGCTGAGTTTTTTCTTGCCCTTTTTGTTTTCCGCAAGAACTTCAGAATCCGCTCCCGTTGATGACTCCAAGTTTTCCACGATGTATAATGTCCCATCTTGAGGGGGGGGGGAATTGGCTCTAACATCGGCTTTGCTGTCGTCGGCGTTTTGAATTCACCTGTTTTCTGTGTCACGTCAGCTTCCGGATCTGAAAATTTTTTTGTTATGTTTGTGTCTGACTTTTATCCCATTTTACCTTTGGGGGATATTGCCTTTCGATTTTTTGTGACATTTTCAGCCAAATCTCTTTGTGCAGATTCTGAATATTTGTTATTTAACCGAGCTTTATATAAATATTTCAACGTACCTTCCGGATTGGCAGTGTTTTGGGTTTCCGAATCCTTTCCGGTCGAACAGCTTTGTGCAAAGTCTGAATAAATATTATTTTACCGATATTTGTTTGGTTTTTTGTTTGGCTTACCATTTTTAATTAACGCCTCCATCTTTTTGTGTCTTTCTTCCGCCTCCTTCCATACTTCTACCAAGCCCTTCTGATTATTTTGAATTCGATGTACATCATCTTGCCAAAATAGTTTTGCCCTTTCAAGAATTTTGTCTCTTTTTTCGGCGTTTTCTTTCTTTTCAATTTGCGTTTTTGAAAAAAGGAAGTTCAAGTTCGTTATAACCTCCATGTATTTTCTAGCAAATCTCCCATTCTCCATCCAAGTGTCCATGTTCTTCGTGTTTCTGATGTCCAGAATTTCGCGCATTAGCACTTTCATAACCGCTGAATTTGCTTTGGCCCGTTCACTTTTCTTCTCCGATTTTTTTCCTTATCACTTGTCCGCTTTCTCTTCGTGATGTTTGGCGATACATTCTCTTTATTATTCATGTTCCCAATTTCTGAAATAAAATTTTGTTTAGCATTTCACGTTATTTTGATTTTGTTAACACGTTTAACGGATTTTAGGCATATAAATATATTTTTTAGGCGTTTATCTGTGTACAGATCAGTGTAAATGACAGAAATGATGGCCCCGAAGTCTCCTTTCTTGGTTTGGTGCCTTTAAATTTGTGCTACAGTATTCTTTTTTCCAGCAGCCCTGTAACGAATTTGTCCCAACTCGTTGTGATAGGTAGTTCTGCATCCTTAATTTGGTTTGCATAGTCCAGTATCTCCATCATTTGCTTCGTCATTTCGTCCTGGTTCAGCAGCTTTGTCCAGTATCCGCATAATCTGTCGAGTTCTGGATATTCTGTGTCTTCCCAGTGCTTCGAGAAGAATAAATTTCTTCTTTTGTTACCGGCCCTGTTCGTAATGAATCTCAAGAAGTCTTCATAGCCCAGACTCGTCTCATTTTTATCTCCATTCTCCTTGCTCTTTCAAATTCATTATCATTTTTGAATTTGGCCACTAGACTCGCCAGGTGCTGTCCAGTTCGGCGTCTGGCGTAATTGGCTCATGATCTTCCGAGCCCGAGTCAGATTTCGATGGTGGTTCCCAGTATGTGGCCTTCATCATCAATGGGAATTTTCTTTTTAAGTCACCTTCCTCGATGGTCTTCGGCATTTTCCATTCCGCCGCCATTCTTTCAGCTTCCAGCAGTTTTTGAATCTCCATTTTTGCCGCCTCCGACATATCTTTTTGAATTTTGAGTTCCACCTTCGGGGCGTCCTTGAAGTTTTCACTAAATTAATGATTAAGAATTTCTTATTTGTTACACTCTCACGGAGTGGGATTTTTATGATAATTTACCTCCCGTTCTCCAAGTAGACGCGAATTTTGACCGTTGAGCCTCATCTCCTGCACCACCATCATGATGTCCCTGGCAGCCCCTTCCCAGTTCAGTTTGACCTGGTTTCATCTTCTCTTTCCAGTTTGAGTGTCATGTCTGACATGAAGTTTTCCCCCGGGAAGGCTCTGGGGACTCTGATCCTCATTGACGGAACTTCTCTTGTCTCCGGGAATTTCATGACGCCTTGGCCCGTTTCTATTTCCTCCAGTGCATCCGTGTATGACATAAGCAGGTCCACGCTATTTTTCATCACGTTTCTTCGGGGGGGTGCCGCAGTCTACATTTGATCTTCTTACCCCCCATCTGTTGTAATAGACTTTTTTCTCATCTCTTTTCCACCAAAAATAGACTTTTTTCTCATCTCTTTTCCACCAAAATGACAGATTTCCTAGCACCGCCAGATTCGACCAATAGTATGGGTCTCCCACTAGCGGCATTAGTACCGTTGTGTACGGCTTCACGTCATCTCCATCCAGCATCGCAACCTGAAGCCAGTTTTAATTTTTTATCCCGAATTCCTGTGTAATTAATTTACCTGCATAAAACAGTTCGTTTGTCTGAGCGTGCTCTCCCTCCATTCTTGTAACAGTTCTTCTCTCGGCCATTGTCTGACATGATCCGGTACACTCATTTCCTTCGTTAACTTCTCCTCTGACGGCATCCTCATAGTCACAAAACCATATCCGATTTTAACACGTCTATGTACGTATCTCTTTTCTGTCGGACGTCCATATTGCACCTGTATTTTTCCGGCAGTTTTCTTCTGAGCAGTTTCGTGGATCTGAGCCACTTTCCGAGGGTCCTGGGTGTTGTCGTGAACCATATGACCTTGACATCGAAGCTTTCCATGTCATTGTTTAATTCCAGCATCTTCAACTCGGTTGCCAGGATGGTTAGCTTTTCCCAAGTTCGGAACCTAAAATTTTTTGTTAGTTTTATTGCCTTTCGTTATCCGTGAGCTGAGCTTTTACAATTCAATTTACCTCGATTTATTCCCTTCGTTGGATTTGTCTGTGTCTCCGGGAAATCCAGGTTTATCCGCAAAACAGTTATCTGTCTGGTTTTTATTCAGCTGGGAAATACGATCGACAATCGACTTTCTGTTCAGTACCATGCCCTTTTTTATGGAGAAATCGTTTCCAAGTTCAGCCGGGTAATGCTTGTTTCGAATATCCACCATCCTCATCATCTTGAAGCCCATACTTGTATAATCTTATCATATGGTTCCTTACGTCTCTGACTGTGCCTTCCAGTTTGAAGTTCCATTTTGGAATGTGGGTTTCCATTTGGATGAAGAGCAGGAAGTCTTCTGAGTAATTCAATGAGTTTTTGGGCGAAATATATTGAAGAATTTTGTCCGTCTCCAGTTGGTCCCTGATCGGATTCCAGGATTCCGGTTTGGCCCAGGAAATAAATTTGCCTCCGTTTGACTCAGCCTCCAGCCAGAGCTTCTTTAGGTGAGCCTTCGTTTTATCTGTACCCTCTGCATACTTCATTTCTTCGCATACATTGGGTTTTTCTCCATCCATTTTGATCTTTCTGGGGTCTACAAATCCTTGATTTATGGCCCCTCTGAAGAGATTTGTTGCCACATCACTCCATCTGGTTTCGAGTGTTCCGGTTTTGCGTGCGACCAGTTCCGCCGATCGTCTGACAAGGTTGTTGACGTCCTCCTGTCCGGATGCGTTCCATTTCTCCGCGAATTTGTCAAGTTGGAGCCTTGCGTATCCGGCTCTTTGCGCCTCTCTCCAGGATTTTTCTGCATCATCAAGCATTTCAGCCAGTTTTTCGTAATCCAGCCTTGCCGTTTCTTCGATCGAACGAATTTTTTCTTCGTATTTGTATACTTTTGGCAGATCCAATAAGTGGAGGTCTTTAGCTACCCAGATACATCTGAAATATTTTTGTGAATTTGAGATTTAATTGATATAAATATTTACCTCCATATCTCCATGCTTCTGTCTGCAATCATGGCCACTTTTGTCTCCTCCGTATATTCTTCCAAGTGAAGTCTGCATCTGTTATTTTCCAGCTTGGTGGGGTTACTGCAGTCTGGCTTGCAGCATTTCTTCATGTTATCTTTTAAGCCCCACCAGCCGTTTGGGGTAATTGTGATCGGCTTCTTCTTGAAGTTGCCAATTATGAAGATCTCTGTTGTCTTCTCCACGAACTTCTTGAATTCTTCATTCTGGTCTTCAGCCGCCTTTCTCATGTCTGCTTTTTCACATGATATTTGTCTCCATTTTTCTATGTTTTCAGATTTGTGCTCGATTTTTTCGTACATCTTGGTAAGTTCCACATCCATCTTTAGAGCATTTATGGTGTCAGGTATTTCCTCGGGATAATTTTCCCAGGTAACCCAATATTTTATAATTTTCTAAATTATGTGTTTTAATATTCGTTGGATAAATCAAGCTATATTAACCTTTTCCGTTATGCCGATCCATTTTTCCGCTTCCGTTTTCATCAGTCTTCTGATTGCCACCATAATTTTGGGTACGACTCTGTCCGTTTTATCGTCTTCACCAAATCTTTGAATGAGAAAGTCTAGTACCATTTCATAATCTAGTAGATTTCTCGTTCTGGGTTTGAAAGGCTCAATGTCTGCATACTTTACGTTTGTGATTTTCTCCCGTATTTTTCTTCCTGACTCGGTGTCTTTGAAGTAGTCTGCATTCATCCTGAGCACCAGATTTCCAGAATCATTTCTAGTGATTCCTCCATGTATTGGAATACTTCCTCGTTTGACCAGTTTGCAATCTCCTTTTTGCATCTTAATTTTATTTAGGATGTTAGTCCCATTTTACGCCGTTTCTGGTAGATTTTATTTCACTTACCATAGTGCCATCAGTGCGATGTATTTGCACGCATTCTCCCAGATGTTCTGCCATTCTGTCTCCTTTATAATTTCAGCCGCCATCATCTGTTTCTCCATCCCAATATCCGACCGCAAAGTTTTAATCAACTCAATATTTTCTTGCTGTTGAATCTGGCGCAGGTCTTTGAAGTATGACAGCTGGGTTTCGCTGTGTCGGACTTCTTTATTTTCCGTCCACTTTTTTACACTCCAAAGTTTATTTCCCGCAATGGTACAGTCTGCATCCCATTGATAGCTTGTGAGTTGTTCCATCAGTTCCATGCTTTGGTTCCATGTGATGGAGTCGTGGTTTTTCTAAAAAACACCATTATAGGATCCCTGTCCCTTTTAATTAAGCTGATATTTACCTCAATTTTTTCTGCATTCTTTTTCAATCTCAGTTTCTCAATACTTTCTTCTTCTGTCTTCTCGCCATCTTTGATTTCTTCATCGATGTATATATCCAGATTTACGAATCCGTATTCGTCCATGCATTCTCCGATCCAGTTTTTCATGGTCCCATGGCTTTTGGTGCTCCAAATTTTTTCGATTTTGAAATTTTTGAATTTTTGAGCAAATTCCCTTTCTCTGAGATTGTTAAATTCTTGGCCCGTTTCCAGGCCCAACTCCTCCATTATCTCTATTTCGTCATTTTTCTCCAATTCGTTCCAAATGTCCACCACCTGGATTTTTTCCTCTTGTCACCAAATTACGAGGGCCTCCTCCAAATCCTCTTTTTTGCATTTGTGGAAATTTCACAGTTTAAAAGCTACTGCGGCTCGAAGCTCGTTCTTATCCGCCTCCTGGTGTATCAGTATGAACCAGTCTTCTTCGAGCCAGTCCTTGACCCTGATGCTCAATTTGAATTTGATGTAGCTAAATTTAAATTTTTAGTTCACCGCTAGCAATCAAAGGTTTATCACTTACGTAATAGCAATCCCGGAGTGTACGTTAATACGCCAGTCCGAGCTAACTTTCTTCTCTTGCGTCGGTGCCAGTTCGAGAAACATGGTATTGATGTTACGGACCGTGAAGGTGTCCGCTTCTTCCATGATTAATGGGACAAAACAGATGGCGTCCGTTTGTCTTCTCCATTCTTCATTTCGGCTTCTGGCCTTCCAGATCGCCTTATTCAATGTCCGACTTTTGCTTCGGGCTTCATAGTCTTCATCTCCTTCATTGTCTGAAATATGATTTTAAGGTTTTCACGTAATTTTCCCGTTCGAGAGAACATTTTCGATCATTTTTTAAAAACGTTCTAGTCGTTTTAATTTACATACCCGCATTCTTGTCCTAGTCTATTTTCTCCATTAATTGAGTTTCCGCTATATCTGTTTGTTGAACCTCAGCTACTTCAATTGAATGCTCTAGGTGTAAGTTTATTTCTCTGGTAGTTTCTCTATAAATCTTACCTTGAATAATGCTCTTCATTATAATATGGCCGATTTTACTCGTGCCTACAGAATTATGACTGTTTTTTTTTTCGTGTCTATATGATCCCCGAAATTCTCCTCCAATCATGTGGCTCCATTACGCCTCCGTTCTCTGCTGCTGATCCCTCGCTTTAATTTGGGCCAATCAGTGCATGTCATTCAAACCGGGAGTTTCAAATAGCACTCCCGCACAATAACATCTGGCGAGTAATTTAATACTAATTTGATGCCAGTTCTAGAGAATTCCCCGCGTGTAACGTCTCCTGCCGAAATTGGTTCCCGCGGCGGGAAATTTAGTGTGTACTACACCGCTATTGATACTCGTATCTACCCGAGTCGGTATGGGCCTTTTAAGGTATGCGCCCAATCAGTTTTTTGACTTCTGTTCACCGAACCTCGTCTAATTAACCGATGTATTGACAACAATGTGTCTCCATTATTTTAGTGTCAAGGTCATAATCCTTTCCACATTATTTTAGGTACCTGTTGTACCTATTAGAGTTTTGAATCCCATGAGGGGTTCGTTAACACTTTATACTTTACGTATATGAACCTCGTCCCTAAGAACTTGTGTTCTAACTCGTACAAACCCGAGTACGTATAGTAGCCTTTGGTGCTAAGCCCGACTACTCGGAATCCGTTGGATGATCTCCAATCCCATTCCATAACCGTTAGGATCTCGCACTTCTTAGTAAATGGTTTCCCTATGCTTTTATAGTGCTATCAAATTTCCAGCCTACGCATTTTATATTTACACTGTACTCTCAATTTTAGTATTCGGTCAAAATTTTTGTTAATTTTTACAAAAGGGCTGCAACATACATTTGCATGTAGATATAAAAAAGTGTCCTTTATCCGCTCCTAACCGGATTTTTGGGCATATTTTAGTGTCAAAAATGTCCAGCAAAAAATGTATTCATTTTTATATTTTATCGCGCCAGCCAAATACAAAGCTGACAAGTATTTATGTTTTTTTTGTTGCGGTGCATATATTGTTGATAGGTTAACCCGAATAGTTTCCAATAAATATGCAAAATCAACGTTTTTATTGATTGGATTGTTATCCATACATTTTATGGGTTACGAGATATTACACAATGATTATCCGGGGATATATTCATATATTAAGAATTCTAGAGCAACAAAAT
>SCLE01327836.1:0-11964 GCA_004367955.1 Bathochordaeus stygius | reverse complement strand
TAATCTAGCCTTCTGACTGGAGGATGATCGTGTTATGAAAGGCACTTGCGCTCTCATTTCAAATAGAGCGCTCAAGTTGTGCTTAAGTATAAAATTTTATAAAATTTTTGCTTTAAGAAGGATTGGGTTTCATCATAGAAGGAAGGTCGTAAACTGACAGACAGAGAAGGATTGTGGCTCGGCAGCAAAGTGATAGCTCACTCAGAGACTGTATTTCTGTAGAGAAAATTTTTCTGTGTTTTTATTAACCTGTTCAGATTACGTAGATCAGGAGTTTATGCATACTTCGGACTTTGAAAGGCTGAGTGGAACCTCAGTTAATCTAAGCAACAGAGAAAAATTTTGCTTTTTCCAAGACCGCTAATGAGAGAATTTGAGCGTTGAACGTCTCAGGGTTGAGAAAAGGAGGGGAAGGTTTGCCCGTGCGGAGTTGTGGCCTGGGAGGATTGAGCGGTTTTTGTTGGAAACCAGTGCTTGATTAATCGCATATCCGGAAATCTGACCTTAAAATTCTGAGAAATTAACCATCATATTCTCTCGGGGATATGGTTTGGTGCGGGCAGATTTTCGCCTCCTTTTTTCTCTTTGAGAAATTAACCTGGAGCATGAAAACGCTTACAGTATTGCGGGCCTGCAGAATTAACGCATAAAAAGGCGTTTTTGGTTTCAAGAAAAGATAATTGTCGAATGTTCGGAAAATTATATCAAAATCTATATATAATTTGCTGGATTCCAAAATAACTTTGTGTTAAGACAGATCCAAATTTTAACTTAATTTTATTTAGATTATTGAGAAAAATTGAAGGATGTTTATGTTCAAAGGAAAAAAAGTGGCGTTTATGCCAGTCCTCACGTGCTCGGCCAAAATAGATTCACCGGAGGAAGTTAAAATAATTTTCGTTCATGAAGAATACGCGAAGGAAGGATGTCGGATGCCAAAAATTGATGGTTTGCTAGACTATTTCAAGGTTAGTAACGGTTTAGAGAGCTACCTACTAAAATTTATTTCAGATTCGCATCATATTGAAGACGGGAAATTATGCAGGTGAAACCTGGTCAGTTCTGGTTCATCCTGACGCGACGTTGAAGGATTTCAGAAGAGCCGTGGTTTACAGGCTGGTACAAAATTGGCGGTTAGTGGAAAAGGATTTCCAGACTGTGGTCATTGGCGTGAAGGATACGGTGTTTAAAGCGGTTACGACATGGGATGCGTTATCGTTGGCACGGAAAGCATGTATTCTGAAGGAGTTAGGTGTTTATACAACTAATACGGAAAGAACGTTCCGAGAATTCCGGCTGAAGCAGATTGTGGCGTTACAAACGGATGCGGAGGTCAGTTTTTATTTTAAACGATTATGCCTTAACTTATTTATTAGGAGTTTGGTGGTTTTCTCTTGGTAGACTCGGAAGATGACACGAGAATGGGCACTCGGCTGGAACACATTAACCAGCAACTAATTATAAAACAGAAGGACGACAATTTAATGGAACTCCTTATTAGGGTCTGTGCTGGACCTCTGGGAAAGCCGCTTCCGGAATGCGTTGATATCAACAGCAAGTTTAAGGAAAAATTGGTCGAAGCTTGGGCTGTAGTCCGGAAGGAGCGTGCCGGGAAGGAATTATCCGAAGATATCATATTGGGCATGAATATCCGGAACCTTATCAAACGAAATGTGGCGTTTTATAATGCTTTCTTATTTGGGGGCCGCTTTATCATTTCGTTATCCGACTGGACAGGCAAGGTTGAATTCGGAGAAGCAGTGGATTATTTTATGCAGCTGAAGGAATGGAGAGACAAGGCCCTGCTTGGAAATTGGTCGTGCGATCAAAAAAGCGAAGAATATAGAACGTGGGCGGCAGTCATGGAAAGTTCGCCTGAAGATGAATGGGACAACTCTCTGGCATGGCAAATTTCAGTTGCGTTGAGGTTGTTCTTTATTTTATTTTTTCCTGGACTTTAATCGTCATTATTTCAGAAATATTGATCAGTTCAATTTGAAGGAGATTGCACAAGTCAGGGAATTTGTACTGGAAGGAACTACCAGAAGGATTCTGAACAAGATGATTACTAAGTGCCGAAAATTTTTGCTGACGAAGGATAATGAAGTAAAAATGCACTTCGAATTTCAACGAACGTGGCCCAAATGGACAGAAGTAATGGCGAACGTGGCATCTGTGCTGTATAAAAACAGGGGCTTGGGTCTGGCGGACAGCCTTCCTCTGGTAGAACTTCTGGGGCTAACTGAGTCGCTTTTCAATGGAGAAAGAAATTTCTGCCTGGATGTCATTAGAAGGGTAAGTTTTCTGTTTCAAAAAAAAATGTGTTTTGCATTAATTTAATTATTTCAGAAAGCGCTCAGAATTTTCTCGACTTGGAGATTGCACCCAAATGAAATCCCCTTAGCAATGCCCTGGCTGAGAGAGGATAAGGAAGTCTACTCCATGTTCTTAGAAAGAACCACTGGCATGGAAAGATCGGTTTGGTCAAAGATTTGTCAGAAGGAAGACTATAATTTTAACATTACAAAGTTGGTCATTGAAGAACAAGGATCTTTAACTAAAATTATGGTGGATAGCTCAAGAACGTGGGGCATGCATGAAGTCTATATGGTGTCGCCACGGGAATGGTTCAACTTGCAAAGCCTATACGTCCTAAACTGTCCGGAAAAGGCGTGTGGAATTCCGAAGTTGGGACTGAATAATAGATGCGAAAAACACTTGGAGCTTTATCAGGCGTACGAAAGACCAATGTTATTTCAGAAGGACGATTTGCAAATTTGGAGTGGATTCGTTATGGCCAGGAATGCGTATATTCCGGCTGAGCCCTGTATTCAAAAAATGGAAGCTGAGGAGCGGTTAATTAATGTGGCTGGCGGAACCTCGGTGGTAACACAACAAACCACGGTGCTTCAGAAGGACTTAACCAAATTAAGTCTGGGTTCAGATCAGGTGATTAAAAATTTCTTTTTTGGCCTGTTTAATTTATAAATTAATTAAGGTTTGGAAGGAATACAAGATCTTGGAAGGCATTATCCATCAAGCGCAATTATGCTGGAACAGGTTTGAATTTTATTAATTTCTAAAAATTGAATAAATTTAATGATTGCTTAATTCAGGTTTGAGGACGAGGAATCATGGGACTTCACTGGCTTGAACAAATTTCTCAAAATGAATGACGACACTGAATGTTTTCAGGTTGAAAGTGAAATTCAGCAAAAGAAATCCTGACTAATAATTTTTAGATTGTCTTGAGAGTCAAAGAGTTGATATTAAGATTTGCGTTTAACGAGGAAAATGACTGGAGGAAGATAATTGGTCTGCTTATGACAAGCTCAATGAACCAAGGATGGCTGAAAAAGGTTGATGAGTCAAGTTCGTGGTTTGATTTTGCTCAAAAAACACTGGTAATCCCATTACCGGTTAGACTACAGAAGGAAGCTACCCTGAAGGCGATGTCAGTTTTCAAAAATGAGGGCTTAATTGTGGAGCCGGTTGATGCCAAATCGTGGAATCCGTGGAGGTTTATTTGATAAGTTTAATAGCTAAAAATACTCTAATCTTTTCCAAAGGGATCTGTTGGAAAATGAGCGTATTCTCACTTACATTACGCCAAAGCTGAGACTGAAAGCAAAGGAAACGTGCTCGTTTGTGATTACGGTGCAGATGGAAACGACGCTGGATACATTTAGAGCGGAGCTGATTAATACACGAGAGGATGCTCGTAATCGCACGGATCAATTTGAATATCCCAAATTGGCATTCAAGTTGCTAAAAGTGGTCGACATCAATAACCGTTTGGCTCCGAAGGAAGTTTTCCAGGAGTTTGCAGATGAATTTGTTGGAAATTTATCAAAACTGGATATCCTTCTTGATATTCAGGACCTAAATAGGGACAGCACGGTTCTGGATTCTATTGATAACAACTTGGAGCAGATGGACAGGACGAAGGATTTTGGTGCAAACAGATCGTCGCGAAGGAATAGGATCTACTGGGAGGCCTCGGAGCTCAAAACCGAGCAGAAAATGATTAACCTGATCCACAAATATGCTCAGCTGGACACGGAAATCATTTGGTTTTCCACGGGCCCAGTGGTTCAAAGTAAGTTATTTAACGAAAATTAATTAAAAATTGCTAAATTTCTTTAAGCAGATGGTTGAGAGCAACAAGACTGTTCAAAAGAAGTTGCCCAAACCAAGAAGGAGGATATCAGGGTTTATATGCGGAGCAATTGGCAACGCCGTTAATATTAATCAACCTAAGGATGAGCTCTGAGGCGGCACTACAGAGAAATCTTAGAAAGCAGATGCGCATACTGATAGGTGATTGCCTGACGGAGGAAGGACAATATGATCGAGCGTCTGAAGGAGCGGTAATTTCTAATGTCATGGCACACATTTCCATCATTACGAATAGTGAGACCACCCCCCTGGTTAGTCACATCATGCCAATCTCGGGGGATATGCCATACTGGTCTCAAATTGCCAGCTTGGGCAACTTGCTGTACTGGGAAGAAGCTGAAGGAGTTAGCCCGTCAAAAGGTAAAAAATAAATAATTGTTTTTGAAGGAAAATGAGCTTAATATGTTTTAAGAAAATTACAAAGTGTCGTCAACAGACCAATTTAATTGGATGTCGTTCTGGTTGAACACGGAGCAGCAACAGGTGTCGAGGGAATGGAAAAAAATGTCCTGGCCAGAAGAACGCAGACGACAAGGACGGTGCTTCACAAGTTTCCCGGCTCAAGGTTTCATTGAACCTTTTCTGACAAAAAGGGAACCGATTTTAAATGCTTGCTCCAACTGGGAAATGCTTATCAGAGATACGATTTTGGTAGTTACGGAGGTTATGCAGGACTTTACAAGCGGACAGGATGCTTTACCGACGTTCAAAGGCGAAACTTATGTGCCAGCTGGATTTTGGCTCAGAAAGAATGGAAAGTGAGTAAATATATTCGAAATAAGTGTGGTTTAAATAATTATTTTTCAATTATAACCTTGAAGAACCCCGAGAAGGAGATTCAACTGCTGATATCGGATGCAGCTACCGGAAGGAATGAGTTTGATCAGGATCAGATCATGATCTCATATCTCAAGGATTGGGATTTATCCAGAAGGAAGCTTACTTCAAAAGGTTTCTTGGTAAAGGAGGATATCTGGCAAAAGTTTCCGCTGACGTTTCGTGACATGAACAGGAAACTCTGGAGAAGGTCGTTGGCACTTAGGCGTGGAGTGAAGGATTTAATGACTTCAAAAGAGGAGGAGATACTCAGGAAAAATATTGGGCTGAGGATCATCGTGCAAAGAGGCGTTCTGTGGCTTAAATATGATGACGTGGCATTTGATGTTGTCAAAAGAATGAAATCGTTTGAAGGAATGACTGATTATGCATCTTTTTTGAAAGTTATCGAAGGTAAGGGTTTATCTTATCTGATTCGTTTATGTAATGTTTTTTTTCAGAAACAACGGAGGAAGTTTATTGTCACAGATCGTGGATTACGAACGAAGATGTAGAATTATTAAAAGTCTGCGAATACTGGGAAAAATTGTTCCAGAAGGATGAGCTGTGGAATCAAATAAGCACGCTTAGAAAGATAATGTACAGAGCGAGACTGAAGAAGGATTTTGTTCCAGACTGGAAGAAACTTTTGGTAAAAATTGCGGTGTGCATGGTCTGATAATTAATTTCTGCATTGTAATTTGTTTAAATCATCGCATGTATTAATCATATCTGTTTTAATCATTACAGAACGTCTTGAGTGTGATTGGGTGTTAATTGGTGTTTTTCCGTTAATGATTTCGTAAAAATCTTAATTAATTATTTCAGAATTCGGTAAAATAAACACATGGAAGGAAAATTGGTGCCGAAAAGAAAAAAGGCGGAGAAATTATTAGACTTGACACCGGCACAGCTGTCTCATGCTAAGATGGTAAAATTGGCCACGGTTCTGATGAACGTGAAAAATTTGGATGCTGGTATTTCTCGAGGAACTTATCTTGAGAAATATATTGAGATAATTGAATGTTTAAATCAATCACTGGAAGGCGGTAAGTTTACAACGGAGGCGGCGAGAGTAAAGAAGGATGAATTTTTGGGCCGCATGAGAAAGTATTGGATACGGGATCTCTGCCTTATTCAGAAGGATGATGAACGCTTATTCGAATGTTGGGAACCGAAGGCTTCGAAGGATGCGGTGGAAACCAAAAATCAAGAGTGTCAGACGTCAGACCCAGCCGAGGAATATCTGGACTCCATACCCCTGAAGGATGTTAAAGGTAAACAATTTTTTCTTGGATTATTATGGGTCACTGCTTTAATTTGTTCCTTTTAGAGCTGGAAAAGAAGAGAAAAAAATCGAGGAAAGTGACTAAAGGTCAGACGAAAGACCGCATGTTTGATGACACGACAATGATGGCGTCGTCACTGCAGGGGATGGAAGGAAAGCTAATTATAGTTGAAAATGCGGTGCCCATCAAGAAGGACTTTGTGATTAATCAACCGGCAATTGAGCTAAAATCGAAAGTTGAGGGGCTCCATAAAAAAGCGGAAGATTCCTTGGAAGTGCGCCTTTTGGAATTTTCAACTGAAGTAAAATTTTAAAAACTTGCGGCAAGGATGTTAGAAATGGAGGATAAGATGGCGAGAATGGAAGCTAAAGAAGGATTGAATAGAAAGGTCTTTATGGACATGACCTTGGAGTCCTACAGACAGGTGAATTTTTCTTTTTGAGCTCATGCTAATTTATTTTTAAGAATTTGTTTGACAAATCAAGCTGGGACAAAGTTAAACAGTCACGGTTTGGCATAGAATTCTATTTTCTAACGGTAAACCTCCGGCTGCAGGAAGATGAGCAATTTCTCACCGATTGGTGGGAAAATATTATTGAGCAGGGCGCATCGGACTTGGTAGCATATAATGCGCACCAATATAACATCTTGGTGGCGCAAATGCGTTCGGAGTTGGGCACGAGACTTGGAAGGATGGACTTAGACGAATTCACACAGAAAGGCGTGGCTTTATATGGACTCATCGTCGAACTCAAGCTTGAGAAATCGAAGCAAGGAATTCTGGTTAAGAAAATCCTGGATGACATTCCAAATATGGATTATTTCTCACAGCTGAGAAAAGCGTTTGAAGGATTTATTCCGGAAGGAATGAACCTGTGGGAAAAAATTCATGCAGCGGAAGACATAAACAGGTTTGAAAAGGTCAAACTGATTAAGACGTTTGAAAAAAACAATAAATTCAGACGTCCACAACCGTTGTTTCTGAATTTTGACGTTAATGATCTATTTAGCGCCAAATACAAAATCCCCAAGAAAACGAGGGAAAATCTTGAAAAAATAGAGGAAGAATTGGATGTCAGAATTGGACAAGCCTCGCTGTGCTCTTCAGAATCCGATACAGAGAAGGAAAATGTGCCTCAGAAGGATAAACAAGCCGAAGATAACTTCTTATGCTCGGGAGTCGCGATAAAAAGAGGCAGGTCAAAGACTATAGGTAAAATAATTTGGGATTTACACAGTGTGGGGAATTGTAACCAATTACGAATTAGAAAAAAATTGATTGAATTTTCAGAATTGTCACCGCTCAAAAAGAAGGTTAAAATTCGGAGGAAGGCGCGAGTTATCACGAGAAAGGTCCCTGGAAAAATCGCGAGAAAAATCACGCAGGCATAACGAGAAGGAAGCTGAAATTCAGAAACGCCGTTATGAGCAAGAGTATGTTCAAGCTGTGGATATTAATGCTTTAACTGATGTTAATTTTTCAGTAAAATCGAACTTGAAAGAGGCTATAAACGAAGACTGCGGGATCTTGAATCAGAGCACAATTCTAGTAGACGACTTCGACGAGGAGATTCCACGCTTTCAGATGATCCCCCTAGAAGAAGATCTCGGTCTCGACGAAAATCTGAAGGAAGAACACTTAATAAATCCAGTGGAAGGGACAGAGTGGACCACAGAAGATCCGTGGCGCATCTTCGATGATTTATAAGGTTTGCTTTCTGATAGAATGAAATTATTTATATGTCATGATTATTTAAGTTGTGCAGAAGTATGGTGCCAGAAGGAATTTGCCTGAAACAAAGCGAACCGTGATACACTGCCAAATTGATGCGTGAGAAGATTATTCAAATTAAAACTGCCAGCACCTGTTTTTTTTGTTACCTTAGTTTTTGTGCGTTTTGTTGATTGATGCAATCAAATAAAACTTAAAGTTTATTGATACGTACAAGTTTCTTAAATTTAACTGCAGCTGTTAATTGGGTGCGAAGGTAATGCGCTTGATTGACTTGATGAGTGGTTAGCAAGTGACATTATTCAGAATTATTGTTTTCTTTATACGGGTTGATTACTGCCAGGTGTTTTTTCAAGTCTTTTTAATTTAGGTATGTTTGTAAAGAACAACAAGAAAACGGGTAAAATACCGACTTATTATTGGAAGGAATTATCTCAGCAGAACAGTAGCATGGATGAGAAATCGGAATTATGTGTTTGCAATAACACGATTTTTGAAGGAGTTTCAACGGGACCGTCGCATTTTGGAGCTATTAGATGTCACTGCATGGAACGTGAACATAGAATCTGGCTAAATGATTTTCTCTATGAACCCAGACTTGTGCCTAAAGCCGTCAGATCGGTAAATAGAAATAATTGCATTATACTTGACAATGAGGGCTTGAGAAGGGGCCCGTATTTCCATAAAGACTGGTTGAAGTTTAGCTGGGAACTACTTCAGAAATTCCATGACATCACGGAGGGCTCCCGTGATTTTTCCTGGGCTGATGTTTATTTTCGAGACATGAAGGATTTTTATGCAGGAATTTACTCGGATTTTGTGAGCATTCATTTGATCTTGATAAATCAACTGCATGGTGATTGGAATAAACATATTGCGTATAACGACATTCACAGGGGTGTGGATCTCTATGAGAATCTTTACCCGATTAATCCTACACAAGGGAAAAATTATAGGAATCATGGCAAAATTGGTACGAGAACTGAATTTCATAAGGAATATTTGGACATTATTGGGAAATTTGAAGGGGATTTTTCCAAGGAAACTGAAAGAAATCTTCGTCGGGACCAGGCTTTGAACTGGCAAAACAGGGTCAAAATTTGCAATAAAGATAAAGTTGTGGTTTATAATTCGGAGGAATTTTGCGGTTTTGATAACTGGTACAAACCCACGAAGGAGATTCCGGTTATTAAGAAACCTTCAAGGGTAGCCATGAGGATTAAAGAATTTAACAATCAACCGCTAATGGAAAAACATGAGGCGTTTATTTTTGAAACAATTAATAAATGGCTGGAGACAGCTACGCTGATTATGGTTCCGGAAAAAGACATTAAATTACTCTCGAAACTGGTACTAGCTTCCATGGATACGAAGCCGAGGCTGTGTTATGATGGGGGGATTCTCAAACTGGCAGAAATGGGGTCGACTCCCTGTAAACTGGAAGGACTTTTAAATATTATTGATGTGCTGGAAAGATTTGATTTTATGACCAAATTGGATGACAAGAGGGGCTTTCACCTACTTAAATTAAACAGAGAAAGTAGAGAGCTCACGGGATTTGAGTTTGGAGGAAAATATTTTGTCTACCGAGCTTTGCCTTTTGGAGTTCCCAAGGCTCCGGGGGCGTTTCAACGGGTCAACATGACTGCAATAAATTACGGAAGGGTTTTTGGGGTAAGAGCTTCCTTATATCTCGATGACAGACCTTTCTTGACAGGGAAGTGGACATTAATGATGAAGGAGTGCCGCAAAACTGTTTTCTGGGAGTTTTATTAGTCGTGGCTGCAGGTGGTTTTATTTCACTGGATAAAAGTGATACGAACCCAAAGCAGGTTCAAGAGTTTCTGGGGATGAAAGTAGACACCAGAGAAGGATCCATTTCCGTACCACGAGAAAAATGGTTAAATTTCTTGAATATTATTGAAGGATTGTTAAGGGTTGAAAATGAAGGCAAAATTAACATTAAAACAATTGAAATTCTCAGGGGAAAAGCGGTGTCTTTTCAAGTGGCCTGTAGGAAAATGAAGCGCTACATTCGGCAGATGACAAGGAAAGTTACAGAGGCAAATAGGGATTTGAAAGAGTGGGGCCTGATGGATCAAGATTTGAGACTCGAATTATTAAAATGGAAAAATCAGGATTTTCTGAAAATTAAAAGTTCCTGGCTTAAAAAAGATCGGTTGCAAATTGAGGCGGTAATTTTCACTGATGCTTCTAAAGCGGCAGCCGGCATGAAGTTATTTAATGAAGGTGTTACAGAGGAGAACACTCATTATTATTCTGAGAAAGTACAAGGCTGGGAAATTCACGAGAAAGAGGCTTTTGTAATACTTACGTCACTGGTAAATTGGAAGGAAGTGTTGAAAAATAAAGCAATCACCATTTTTTGTGACAACGAGGCGGTGTGCTACGGGTTCAAAAATGATGGTACCTCAAACAGGAGGCTTAACGAAATTATAATAGCAATTTTTGAATTTGCGGAGGATAATGGTATTGATTTTGGGGTTCACTGGATTGGTACAGATTATCAGCTAGCAGATGAAGCTTCAAGGAACATTATGTGGAATGAAGAATTTATTCCAAGCTTTAATTTTGGAAGGATTGAACAAGCTTTAAACTTAAAATTTACGGTGGATGCCATGGCAACCAGATATAATACCAAATGTGAGAAGTTTATTTCATGGAGGAAGGACTCTCAAGCCTGGAAAACAGATTTCTTTGGCTTAACAAGACATGACATTGCGGATGAAGTGGTGTTCGTTTTCCCCCCAAGAATATTGTCAATAAAGTATTGTGGAAAATTCTGAAGGATTTAGCGGATTGTAAAATTGTATTGCTAGGTCACTTATGGCTAGAATGGCCGATTGCGGTGGCAGAATTTGCAAAGTTACCGGGGGTGCGAAAAAGGGTAATTAATGCGGAAATGTTTCATATGCCGGCGATTACAATGATACCGTCGGAAGAGGAAAACATTATTAATGAGGTCAGGCTCAATGCCTCTTTTAATCTGAGACCTAGGGCCTGGTTCTTACTGGTCTGCAATCTGTAAAACAAAATTGGAAATGTTTTTCTTGACTTAATCCAAAAAAAAAAAAAAAAATTTTTTTTTTTAATATACATGTTAATTTCTTCCTGAAATGTTTAGAATGGACCTAGAAGAGGTAAATATGGAAATTGAGATTTGCATAAGAAGGCTTCTGATAACGAGTGAGAACAAAAGGAGAGCCCTCTTAAATTGGACGAGTTTTCAATGGACGGTCCTCCATACTAATTGGTTCCAAGGGGAACAAAATCCGGATCGACAGCACTTTCTCACTATGGTACCCAGGGATCTGATCAAGAACTTGAAAAGAACGGATTTCAATGAGAAGTATCACAAATTGAGAATTATCTACCTTAAAAACCTTAAGGCTTTCTTAATAAATGGGGAAGGAGAAGGAAGATTGCTTGCCCTGGAAGGTAGCTGGTCGGATATGATGAGTTTTGTTTCGGAAAACAGAGATCTGGCACTTGAAGTTGGGGTAGATCTTGAAGAAGACGTCGAAGGACTTTAGTGAAAAAGAAGGAATTTAAAAAAAAAAAAAAAAAAAAAAGAGAGAAGGAAATTAAGATTTTTCTGTCTTGAACAATTATTTCTGTTATTTTTTTTGCTTTTCTCGCATTAGGGAAAAGCCAGTATTATCAGAATGATAATCAATGAGCTGTTTTAAGCAATAATTTTGTGAATAAAATTTTTTCTAGGACAAGATGGTATCTATAAACTATTGTTTTAGAATGAATCTAGTGAAAACTATGGAAAAACTTCAAGAGTACAAAATGAAAAGAGATCGCATGATTATAATGAAACAAGAGACGATTGAGTTGTGGCTGGAATTTAAGAAAAAAATTAGAAAGACCAAATGGGAGAGTAGGCAATATGATGAATTAGATGATATACTTGCCTTTGCT